>JAWNNV010000784.1:0-69089 GCA_035044485.1 Scaptomyza reducta | reverse complement strand
GTTTTATGTGTCCTTATATATATAATTGTGAAATTATTTATATTTTTTCTATGCGACTTTAATCTGAGTTTAAATAAAATATGTTTTAATCTATGTTAAAATGTTTAGCATATGGAACTATTTCTTAATACGAAAAGTCTTGTTACAACATATTTGAAGCACATAATATTCCTTTAGAAAGAAACCACTTGAAAAGCACAATCAAAGCTAAAGTATCAAAATTATAACTTACATATATGTGCCATGAAAATCTAACAAAATATAAACGAAAGCTAAACAAATCGCAATGTAAAACTTCAGATTTGGGCCAAGTTGCAAGTGGCAGGCAGCAAGCAGCAGTTACCAAATAACCAATAACAATTTCAGTTGCATGTTTTTGTCGAATTAAAATTTGCAACGTGTGGCACGTTCGCAGTTAGCCGCCAAAGTTTTTGGCGCTGATCCTGCCGCAAGCACAGGCCGCAGCCAAACAAAAATCCCCTTCATTCGAACTCTAAAAACGCTGTCAAGGCTGTAGCAGCACCAGCAGCATACGTAACCAAGTCGACTCCTTGCCCCTTGTTTAGTTATTCATGTACATTTGTATCCTGCGCATAAAATGCGGCTGCGGCTGCTGTGCGGAAAGGCAGCAGACAAATAGTAATGAAACTCTTCTCTGCCAGCCAGCCAGGATACTTCTTTTGCTTGCTGGCTGGCATTGTGTGGCTGTCGTCTCATTGCTGAAGCAGCAGGAGTTGGGGCTAGTGGTGGGGGCAAGTCGAGGCAGCAAAATTTCGACATAATGTAAACTAATTAAAATTCAAAAGCCATAAACAGATTTTGCCAATAAAACTTTGCAAGCTAAATATTTTTTGCACACGCACACAGTCAGAGTTAGAGAAAGAGAGAAATGCAGCAAGGGAAAACAAAGAAAACTTTAGACAAATACTACAAAACTAGTATAACGGGGATTTCGGTCTCTGCTTTTTTTTTTTGGTCGGGATGCTCAGAGTTAAAGGCGTCGTTTTAAAGCGTTGTTGTTATTGTGTGTTATTGTGCATTGTTAGCTGAGAAACAGATAGATGTATATACTACTTGTGCTTCAACTTCTAGTCGTACATATCAGATATGCATGTGTGCTTAAGATGTGCTCTCCAGTCTCGAGACTGCAGTCTCGAGTCGAGTCGAGTCGAGTCGAGTGCAGGAAGTGAAACGTAGGAAGTGTGGCCAACAACATTTTATACTCGAGCGCATAATATTCATATGCAGGCCATAAAAAACTTTGGCAGCTCAACGAGAGATCTTCTTCATCTTCCTCTCCTTCTTCTTCATCGTCATCGTCTTGCGCTTCTTCTTCTTCTGCTTTTTCTGCACTGCCAACCACCCTACGTCGAAGCCCACCCGCCAAGCGCCGCAAAGCTTCTGGCAAGCGTTTGTACAATGGTATGAAATGAAATCTAATAATTTACGGGGCACAAACCCATATATTATATGAAAGAAAATGCAAAACTTTAGTTCAATATTATATATACTCAATATATTTTTTAAATATTTAAAAATATACAAACAAAAATGTTACTTTGTTAAATTAATGCATTAAAATGCCAAGAAATGTCATAATATGTAAGAAAAGTTTTCAAAACATTTCATTTACATTTATTTATAAGTTTAGAGTGTGAAAAAGTGTTGCGTATAGATATAAATCTACAAAAGAACACAAATTTCTTAAGGAAAATATTATCAGAAAACTAAAACATATATGGTTTATTCATTCATTCATTTACCTATTGATTCCATCATTCGTATTTCACTATATTCATTTAAATATTGATATTCTTTTATATTGTTTATCAATAGATTTCTTCGTTTTTTCGAGATAAGAGTTAAATCAATCTAAAAGGCATATCAAAGACTCCATTCTGGGGTTATAGCTCTTAACCGTTTTAATACTCAACATTCTCAAAACATGTCCATTGTGTCGATGCTTGGACAGACATTTGTGCAATATACGAGTTAGTTTCGTTTTTCAGTTGAGCTAAGAGTTGGAGTCAGAGTCGTGTTGAGTTTTGTGTGTGTGTGTGTTTGAACAATTGAAGTTCGTCGGGGCAAATATAAAAAATGAGCACCAGATAGTAGAGAGAGAGAGAGAGAGATGCTCAGCTTGGTGTTGTTGTTGTTGTTGTTGCAACGCCTCCATTTGCTCGCAAAGTTGCAGTTTGCGGCAGTGGGGACGTGGATGTGTTCGGGGGGCGGGGTGTGGCTGGAGGGCAGCTTAACTTAACTTTGCTTTTACTGCGATAAAATGAAAATTGCACACGCGCCATAAATAAGGATTCTCACAAGGATAATTTATAAAACTTTGCTCACAACGTTTTACTTATGAGCAGCGGCAGCAGCAGCCGGCGACGCCAGACAAACACACACACACACACACACTCGACCCCCTTCTTTTGACTCCCCTGCTGCCTTGTGCATTACCTGTGGGGCAGTTAACGTCTACCGTTTTGGGGGGCGAACTGATGCACTTCACTCGACTCTCGCTCTCTCTCCTTTTCCCTCTCAATGGACAGGTTGAGATTGTAAATTGCGCAAGTGTTGAGACTGATGATGTATGCCCTTCCCCGAACAACCCAAGCCCGTCTAACGAGAGACGTGCCAAACACTCGGCCCGCACCCAATTGGCCAACACGAAATGGCCCCAAAACTCGCATACAACACAGTCGAAATTGTAATCGATGTGCGAAATAAACAAAAGCGGACATAATTATCGAGTTATCGCGCGGCGCCTTGCTGCGGGTGTTGTTGCCTGTGACCCAACGACCCATCCGCCGTCCCTTTCTGCGACAAAATGTATGACCCTGGCGTTGCTGTATTCTCTGTACTGTTTGTTCTCTTCTCTCTGCGCTAAGCCCGCACCGAAAAATGCTTCGCAAATGGGGAACGCATCGATATTTATGATGTCATGGATTTTATTGTTGCCTCGTTGCAAAATATTCATATGCGTTGCAGAGGAATCCCGGCTACAACCGGGCAGCCGGGTCCGGCTCCGAGTCCGGCACGGAAACAGTAAAACGACCATCAGCCGAACAGGATGTAAATTTTGCCAGCAAAACGAGACGCACATGTATGTGAGTGGGATAATAGGTGGAACGGTTGAGGGGGAGGGTGGGTAAAGAATGAATGTCGTCGGGTGGCTTGTTATTGACGTTGGCGATAAGGAGGTGGCGGCTGGCACCGGACTGGGCCCAAAGAGATGAAGCTGCTACGATAGGTTCAGTCCAGTTGTAGTCAAAATAGCAGGTCCAGGAGAAGCAGCAACAACAGCAACAGTGGCTGCCACAGATGCTCTAGGTCACAGTGCAATAAAATGTTGCCAATATTATTTCGCTGTTCTATTGCCTTTTTGCTCTCGCTTTGTTTTTTTTTTGTTTGTTGTTCCTTGCGCTCTGTGCCTATTGCCAAGTTTGATGCGAACTGGGCCCGCAGAACGTAAAAGCGAGGCCCAAACACAGCATCAGTTAAGAGCTGTTCTGCACGGAAGTTGCACATATGCCACGAACAACAGAGAAGGGGCAAACGGGGCATGGTGGGGGGTCAGCGGGGTTGCGAACTGTTATGCGGGCTTTTAGGGTGTTGGGTATTGTTGTTGTTGCTGTTGTTGTTGCTGTTGCGCCGACACTTGAGTTATGCGCATAGATTGAAAATTGTCGATAACCGAAAAAAGAATCGCACGAACTGCAACAACAAACAGATACACCAACAACAACTAGCAGCCGCTTGCAATTGTTGTTTGGTTTGTTAGACACACAGAGAAACAGAGAGACAGAATGATAGAGAGAGGAAGTGGGGGAGGGGTGTGTTGCAGCCTGGCATTTGTTTTTTGTGGGCGTGTCCACACGAAGCTCGAGCGCGTGATACAACACGCCATTATAAAGTTATTAAAAGACAAAACACAGCAAAACAACAAGCAACAAAAAAGCATATAGCGATAACAGAGCAGCCGGAACAGGTTGAAGAGTAAAGAGGTAGAGATTGGGAGGGAAACTTTGAAAATTGTTACCTGAGGAGCCGAGACTGGTTGTTGAGACACAATTTGACTTTTTTGTAAGCGATTTTAAATGCATTTAAAGAAGCTCTTCTGTTAATGAAAAGAGATGAGAGAGTTGGTTGGATTAATATAGGAGAATAGTTCAATAATGAGGTAGAATCGAGTTAATGTCTTTCTTCCAGTTTTTAATGATAAACAAATAGTAATTTATATCAATAAATTGTTCGTTGATGTCATTCAAAAATGAATTGATAAACTCAAAAAATAATGCACAAAATTTAATGTTATTAAATATTAAGTTCATAAAAATGTGAAAAATTATATATTATAGAAAAATTATTCATCTAAAGTTTTAATTGATTGAATTTTAATTCATATGTTGGTCAATATATAATAAATGATTTTCTCAAAGAATTTTTTACATTTGTCTGTTTTTTTTTTGTTGTCATCAGATTGTTAAACCTTTTGTCTGTATGCAATGAATTGACAATTGAATAAGTTTCATATTTAAATTAACTTTTTTCCTACCTTTATCTTGTTGTCTTTCTCGTGCCTAGATGTTTTGGTATAAATACACCTTAAATCTATCAGTTCGTAGCTCTATTCCACTCTTTATGCAATATTTTCGCTCTGTTTAATGCACACAAACAAGTATTTAAACCGTCTGCTGACAGTCAAAAAACTCGCGAGAAACAAAAAGAATTTTGCAACAATGCAAAAAATTGTTTATGAGATTAAGCTCATAAACTGCGAAAATGCATTTTAATTGAAGTGCAGCTTTGGGACTTCATAATGTATGTATTTATATATATGTGTGAGTGTATGTGTGTGTGTGTGTGTATTTTTTGTTGCAGTTCTTGTTGCAGGCTTTTACTGATAGTAAATTGCGAATATATCGATATATGCGTGTGTGTGTTTGTGGAAAACTGTGAAATGTAGACAAAATGAACAGCAAACTGAACCCATTTTCCCCCTTAGCTCCCCTATCCCCCCATAGACCGAACAATGGCGTTGATTGTTTGAACTTTGCTGGTCGCTTGGCTGACAATTTTTTTGTCTCTCGCTTTTTTTTTTGTTGTTGTGAAACTGCCAATAAATTGGCAATAAGCATAAATCGTAAAGATTTATGTCACGCATGCATATAAAATAAATTAGTTTCCTTCTTTTTTTATATGAAATAACAATTTCGAACAAATAATTGCTATAATTAAGAGCGTTGATAGGCACAAAATAGATGAGTTTCAGTACTAAAACTACAGATAGATAATATTATGTTATTCCACAGTCTATAATGAGCAAACTCGAAACTCTTGGGAATCATGACATAAATCTGAGAGGAAAAGTGCCCAACATTTGTCAGCATTTGATTTATAATTATAGCTAAATCTCTACCGCTGCCGTGCGTATTTTATGAACTGATCTGTGTGGTTTGGTCTATCTGCATCGGATGTGGCACTCAAGATGCAGCGGAAATGCCGCCCCGACATTGCCGACTAATTGCCAATCACCCCTAAATGTTGTTGGTGGGAGCGTGTGTCGGGGGAGGTGTGACTGCTTCATAAATACGCCATGTTTGCAATGCATTTTAAATGAGAAGTTGTCTGTGTCGAAATACGGCAAGGCATGCCATTTAATTTGTATGAATCCATCAGCGCCTTTGTCTTGGCCAACACCAAAAACACAAAAAACCAGACAATGACGCGACGAGGACAAGTGAAAGTGCCTCATCCTGTTGCTAGCTTTTCATTTGCTTTGTACAGAATTACCATCAAGTTGACAGTTCTATGGCGCGTTGACAGTTCACACACACACACATACATAGATACGTACATGCATGTATGCAAATGTCGCTGGACTCATTCTTGTGGAAAATGTGTCGTGTGAAGAGACCCGCTGAAAGGAAGGAAGGAACTGGACAAACGAAACCAAACCAAAACGAAACGACACAAACTAAACTGAAATGAGCAATGTCCTCAGCAAGTCGAGTGCTTTCTAACCAAATGGAATGAAAAAAACAAACAGCGCAAAACGTAACAAAATTCAAATGTCTGTGGCGAAAAAACACATACACTTTGCGCAAACACTGTCCAGCAAAACTTGAAAATGCAAATAAATGTAAGTTGGCCATTTTCATTTTTATTTCCTTTCTGCGTTCCGTTTTTTTGTTGTACTTTATTCTCGTTCCGTGTTTTGTAACGTCACGAATTCGTCACGTGAAGTAAACCTCCCTACCCCCCACTTCACCCCCTCTCTGTAGTTGTTTTTTTCTCTCTGCCTGCCATTCAAAACTATTTTGGTCGTTGGCATTTAAAGTGTCACATTTATATGGCATTTTTATGCGGTCCTAAGAGAACGACTACACTCCACTAAACCCCTTCCTTTGCGTATTCGCTTATGTGTGAATTTTCCCTGTGCCTGGGCTGGAATTTTAAAACGACACATCCCCATGCACACACAATGGCCACGTATAAAAGTCACTCACGTGTTAAAATACAACGACACTTGAATGGCTTCCAGTCGCTACTCATTGTCGGCTTCGGATGTGAGTGTCGCTGACAGTTGTGGTGATTAGACAACAACCAGTAGGGAATTTGCACCAAATAGCATTGCTGCCTTGCTTATAGATAGGAACATTTAGAAGCTTAGAAGATTCCTTAGAAATCGTCTTGAGAACTAGAAACTAACTTCATTAATGAACCCTTCATAAAAGGTAAAAGTTAGCTTAAAAGAAAACATCCTTTCTCAACTTTTTCGTCAGTAAAATCTATAGATAACAGTTCTATAAACCATTAGAAGACTTTTCCCCATTTTGAAATATTATACACTAACACTAAACTCAAGATCTAACTTGCAAAGTGCATTTACTTTTGTATAACACTAAAAATAATCTACAACTAACCTCAAGAGATTCAACACATCCTGTTAATGTCTCCGAATGGGATAATGGGATAATTGTATGACCATTCTCAAGCATTGCAGCTCCAATTACAATGCATTGACTTGTTATACAATCGATCCCACGAAAGAAAAAAATGAAGTGAAATGGAAACATCTTTATACCTTGTCAGACCAACATGGCGCAGGTTTCCATGTTTTTTTTTTCTCAAGTGTCCCGCGCACAAATGTCGCTATTTTGGGTCTGACAACCACTTCAAAACTTCGAACTCCAAAACGCCGCTGAACTGCAGCAAATGTTTCGTTAACTAGCGCATATGCGCACATTTTACGGATACAAATGCACAACACACAGATATTGTAAGTACCCTTGCGCCAACATACTACAACATGTTTCAAACATAAATCATAATTCAATATGGAGTAAAACTCCCTCACCCAAAAAACCAGAAGAGTAAAAGAGAACGTGAGAGAGGGAGAGAATGAGCGAGTTTAACAAGCATCGGGAGTTATTCAGGGCCGAGTTTAGTTGTACAATGAAATATGCATTAAAATTGCCTACCAATTGACAGGACATAAACTAGAACTCGATCTGGCAATGCTGCCATGTCGAATTACCCAGCACATTATGTGGTGAATATATATTTCGTGGAAATTCGATGATGCCCGATGGTACCCGCTCTCTATCCCTCTCCATCTCTAGCTATCTCCTTCTTTTTGTACAGCTATAATTTGATTTTTGAGGGAGGTGTCTGAGCGTCCATTGGCGCCACGGTTCGTCGCCTGGGACACAGTATTGCCAGCAGCAGCAGCAGCGTTGTTTCTAAAGCGTTGCCAGCAGCATGTCGTTCATTAAGCAGACTTAGTTGAGTGCTAATTGCATAAATCACATGAGGATTTCAGTCGTCTGGCGTTTTACCCCTTAACCCGACTTCTTGTCGACAATGCTCAAAAATTGTATATGCATGTTGTACAATTTAGCTATGCTGACATGTCTAGCAGTCGTTGTAGTTGTGGCTTTGAATAGTTTGGCAAGCACTTTTGGGTCTTTGTGTGTGATTAAACTTGAGGCAAGAACTACTTGCTGACTGTCAAAATAAATGCAGACTGGCTAAGACCGTGTAAGCCAACTAGTTAGCCACAACAGCAAAAAGGCATGAGTATCTTTTGGCATTGTGTTCAAGGAACCGCAACACCTGAACTACTTTTTATACCCTTAACCCATTGAAAATGGGTAAAAAGGGTATAATGGATTTGTGCAAAAGTATGTAACAGGCAGAAGGAAGCATCTCCGACCCCATAAAGTATATATATTCTTGATCAGCATCAACAGCCGAGTCGATATAGCCATGTCCGTCTGTCCGTCCGTCCGTCTGTCCGTCTGTCCGTCTGTCCGTCCGTATGTATGAACGCGTCGATCTCAGAGACTATAAGAGCTAGAGACTCCAGATTTGGTATATAGGCTCGCCTAATCCCTAGGCAGTACAAGTTTGTTTTAGATTTTCGATAACTCTTCCCGTTTCCGATATACACATGTAATCGATAACAACAAAATCTTCAATTTAGAATACTTTTTGATGCAGTTTGAAAGATTAGACTAAATAAAGACAACATGTGAAAATTTTATTGAAATCGGCTGAGAAACACTGGAGATATGGAGTATTGAAATTAAGAAGGTATGCCCTATACGCGTATACATACAGCCACTCACACATACTTGCAAGCACTGACTGTATGCGTAAATTATAGGGTTAAGGGTATAGTCTAGTCGGGATTTCTCGACTAGAGCCTTCTTACTTGTTTGAACTTTTGAACATCATAAACTCAAGTGAGCTAAGGAAATGTGTGGATTATGGATTACGTGGCCAAATTTTTTTGTCTACGTTACGGCGGCGGCACAAATAAAGAGGCTGCCAATAGTTCGATGACATTGCCACAAAACAACATGAGACAAGTACATACGGCAACAACTTACAACAATGAACAACATCATCAAGCTGCGCCTCTGTGTGTGTGTGTATGTGTGTCTTTCGGTTTGGGGGCCTGAGAAACTTGCCACCGCCAGCGCTAAAGTGCCACAAAAGGCCCTCATCCGCAGTGAAAACGACAAAAATCGACGCAGAAGGTCAGGCAGGGAGGCGGAGAAGCAAATGCTTGTTTAAGATTTAAAAGTAAAAATAGCTCCTTATTCATCTTCGATACACGAAAGGCAGCTGAGGATGCGGATGCATCCCCAACAACTGCTTGGTATACGGCCTGCTGTCCTCCTGTCCATCTGTCTGTCTGGCTGAGTGTGTGCAACTGGGAGCCAAGTCGCCGAACGAAGCATGCAACGTGGCAGCAGTTTCAAGTCGCATGTTACGCCGCATGTTGCAACATTTGCATATGTGCGCGGGAGATGCTGCGGCGGGGACGGGGAGATCAGGAACAGCGCCTTCTTGCCGCCAGCATAAAACGCAATCCACCCGTACATAGTTGCAGCCACAGGAAGAGGCAGTCTGCTGCTGCGGCTGCTCTTGGGCGATAGGCGAATGCAGCCAGAATGTGTATACAAAATGTTCCAAAAATTTGAGGAGCTCTGTGAATGTTTTCAGCGCGATTTGTTAGCTAAGTTTGCAGGTATTGAATAGGAATTAAATGTTATATTTAAATATTGTTTTAATACGGAATATTTCGCACATAAAAATGTGCATTTTGGCTGGCTGTTTTTAATACTCAAAGTATAAAATGTGCACACTTCTGAAATCATGAAAGATACCACTGTTAATGAGGTGATGCAAAAGTTGTATGTATCTCAAAGTTCACTTAACTGCTACATTTCTATTGATTTCATTGCAGACTGATTCTCTTTATTCGCTCTCCATTATTTAGCTATGTATTTGTAGTTCTTTTGCTTGTTTTTGTTTGTTTTGCTATGTGTTTGCTTCATGTGTAGCTTCTTCAATCGATTCGTTGCTTTTGCTTCTGCTTCTTTAACTTCTTCCACTTCTACAAGTTGGCCTCTTTTATCTGTTTCGCGTCGCAGTTTCGACTCGCCGAAACTCTGGCTGAAGATTCACTTTTGAGATATGCCCACAATAAAACACACAAATAAGACCTTGGCAAACCTGCAGCAACTGCGACTCACCTTTGCAGCCACATAACCTTTTCGGCCCCTTCACAATGGTTTCATCTTAGCTACTCGGCTGCGTTTTCCTTAGGTTTTTAAGCGCTGGCCAAAGCTGGCGGCAAACCTTTTGTTTATTTTATTATCGTTGGCTATTTGGCCGCGTCTCCAGCTCCTGCTCCTGTTCCTGTTCCTGCACCTCCTGTTTTTGTATATGGAGTGTGGCGAAAACGCTTAAAACGAAATTTATTTAGTCGGCCCACAGACAGACTCCCAGACAGAGATAGCAACAACAAAACGCAACGCAGCATCCGAAGAGCTCAACACACAAAGTGAGATTCGCAATGCGACAAAAATGCGACTAAAAATAAAGCCAAAAATCCGAGCACCAAAAATGCTGCGACGCAGAAAACAAACCAAAACAAGGAATGAAAAACTAAAAATAAACATATTTAATAGATGGCAATGGTTGCAAACGAAACGGTGGCTAAAATTAATTTTAATTTCTATATTGCACGCCAAAATTTTAATTCAAAAATTTTGTGTGCGCAAAAAAAAATGATTGGGGCTTAAAATAGCCCGGTCGAATCAGCTGCCAAATCCAATTTTATGATGGTGCGCCCGACATTTGCATAAATATATCCATGTGAATAGTACTGCGGCATGTTGTTGTGCATGCGTGCAACAGTGCGACAGAGAGAGAGAGAGACAAAGCGAGGCGCAGCATGTGGCAGGCTTGTTGTTGATGTTGCTGCCGTTTTGATGATAGGGCTTAAGAGGGGGGAATAAAACGGAGTATGAGATGGCAGTCAGCTGCCATTGCATTGCATGTTCGTCGTGTTCTGCAATTCAGTCGCATGCAAGCGAGAACAGCACGCGAAGACAGATTAGAAATCCGCCGGCAGTTTTACGCGCGCGTTTTTGTTTTTTTTTTTCGAAGAGGCAGAGGCGGCCCCAACTGCGATTTCTAGAATCGAGTGCTGCTGTTGCTCCAGCTTGTTGTGCTTTGGCTCGCCGTTGCTGTGGGATTCGGCAATGGCTGTTATCATTGCAAAACGCAGCGGGAAACACAGCAGTTGTGAATGCTCAAAGGCACTCGATTTGAAATTGAAACTACAATTGAATGTTTGGGGGCGATATGAGCGGAAATTCATACATACATTGATGTCGTTGTTGGCTTAAATGAACTCCAGCTGCAGATCTGTTTTAGGTTTCCAATGAAAACCACAGTCAAGCCCTGAATTGTTTATACATTAAAATATTGAAATATTTAGAACATCTGGATCTTTGTTTGTTGATTAAACTTATTAAATCACTTCTTTAAACTTAATCATATGCTTCTACAAATAAAATCAATTCCTCTTTTCTAACAATAATAAAAGACTTCAATTATGTTCTCAACATTGTCTAGGAAATCTGAGCGAATGCTTTGAGACATTTCGTAAAATTGCATAAGGAAACTTCTTGCTACCTCTCTGACTTGTGTAAGTTATGTGAACGCGCCACAAATGAAAGGCAAACTCTCGGCATTTTCTTCAAGGAGTGCCCATAACAATTGTCGCTGTTTCTTTCTCCCATTTCTCTCTCGAATCCCTTTCTTTAACTTAATTTTTTTATTTGTTAGCATAACTTTGGCTGAGCGCAGAAATTTGCATATGCTGCCTGTCGTCGTTGAGAAATACATAGCGCGAAAAGTTATTTTTTTTTAGTTTTCTTTGTTTTGCTCGACATTGTCTAGTTGTTGTTGTGTTTGGCTTGCAACTGTCGGCATTGCCATTTTGCCCAACTTAAAAGTAAATATAAATACGAGCCGAGAGTTGAGCCATGGCCTGAAACTCCAAACTCCATCTATAGACACCCATTTATTTAATTTTCTAAACGATTTTCAATTTATGTGCCTTCTGCACACAGTCAAGATCTTCAATTATATGCGTCTCCCCTATATAGTCGGAGAGTATTTCAGGTAAGGTAAGCCAGGGCCGAAGAAGTTTGCGTCCCTGGGGCATTGCTTGTTAGTCAGTCGCGTACAGCCCGTTCCTGAAGCTTTCGCAAAATTGCAATAATGTTAATTTTTTGCAACTATTTGCCTTACCCATTCCCCATACCCCGTCCCGTACAGTTGTTGTTGTTTTGCTTGGATGCTCTTCGGAGCTTCGGAGCCGGCAGTCGCACCAAAAAGGGTTTAATTTCATTTCATTCCATTGCCTCAAGTACGTGTAAGTGTGTGTTTATGCTTAGCAGCTGCTGAGAGGGCCGAGTGGGCAGTGGGTAGGGGAAAGGTGTAGTAAGTAGAAGCTGCCTTCCTTGTTGCTGCTGTCGTTCGGCTCTGTTATCTGCAAAACTCCATTAGAAAGGCAACGCGGCGGCACGCAGCAGCCCAAATGGCAAATGGCGCGCTCCAGCTTCGAGAGCTCCCAGCTCTCGTCTCTCGACTTGGACTCCATTGCTGGAAGCTAACGAACAGAAGGCAATACAAAAGGCTAAGGCTATAGTCGAAGTAGAAGCAAGGCAGCAGGCGCAAGAAATAAAAAAAATAAAAAAAAACGACGACGACGACGCTTAACGACTTTAAAGAAAAATTAAAAACATCCCAAAAGGAATACATCTTCGCCCTGCCGCATCCATCGACATGGAGCCAAAACTGGAACCTGGAAACTGAGGAGACTCTTTGCAGCGGCAGCCGTTGCATGTTGCCCATTCGTCCGTCTGTTCGTCTGTCCGCTCAACATTGTTAGTGGCTCTCGAATTTATTTTAACGAACTAGTTTGGTCACTTCATACAACATTTTTTTTTTGTTCGTATTTTGCCATACCATCCACAGCAGATTTTTGTTGTTTTTCTTTTGCTGAATATTTTTTTTTTGTTTTTTTTTTTTGTGCTGTGCGCTTGGCTGCATTTGCTGCGGGTTATAAAATATATTCGCCTTATATAAATAAATAAATTGGTAAATGGCGTTTCATTTGGAGCTGGCATCTCATGTGTGTTTGTTGTTTCTGTCCCCAACTCTTCTCCCCTCTCTTTATCGTTGTTGTCTTCGTCGTTGTTGTCTCTGTGTTATGTCTCTCTGATGTTGATGCGATGATAAATGCGGCAAAAACCTGTCGCAGTTTGCCGACTAGCAGCAAATTGAATTTATTTGCTCGCAATCGTCGCCAAGCCAATGTCCATAAGACGAAGGAGCTGGTAAAAAAAAGGAAAATAAATACAAATACAGAACCAGTTGAGTTTTTAATGGCTTACAGTGCGGCGGTTTGTCTGATTGCCAGCTATGTGGAGTATTTTGGACATGGTTGCAGAAATGCAGACAAGTCGATTTCATCTGGTAGATTGAGGATTCACATATGTTAGGCTCAATAAAATGAAGTAAGCGTTGCTTGTGTGAAGAGTTTTTGATGTAGAAAATGCGTTAGAAACATTTATTTAATACATTTAAAAACATATCTCAACTCATGCTTAATAAAAACTATATCCAACTACTAAGGAAACCATTTTTAAACTCAAAAATATTTATTTTTCCAGACAACAAAAATAGGTCAACATTTAACCACCCAAAAGTTATTTTTCTCTGTCAAAAATATGAAAAAAAAACTTATTTTGAATACTAACAACATATTCTGCATATATGCGATAGCAATTTGAACTTATTTCTTATTTACAAAAACCTTTCGGCAACTAGCTTTTAGCAAAACTTTCTTTCTTTCAATATTTCTGATATTTATAATCTGTACACTTACTTGAAGTTCACAAGCTAGCCTAGCATATATATTTTTCGTTTCGGTATGATCGAGGTTGTGGCAAGAAATTTGTTTCCGTACACAAATGAACTAGAAAACTGTTTGGTAGATAAGTATTTTCGCTTTATGAGCTCATTGTTTTTTTATTAACTTAAAGTACATATAAATGTTTGTGGCATTAATCCTTCATTAGCTATCTCCCTGCCTTTTACTGACGTCATTATTCCACCAAAGAGTCACTTACTTAACTTAACTTCACTCATCGTGTTATGCTAAATGTATTTGTATATTAAATGGGAAATATTGTAGAACGCACCCAAAAAAATGAAAAAAAAAGAATGAAGAAACATGAGATAAACGAAACGGAACCACTTTTCGCAGCTGGCGCGCCCTTTTTATTTCATTTTTATATATTCGTATTTTTTTGGTGGCGCATTATGAGCAACAACAGCAGCAGCAACATCGAGCAACATCGAGCAACATCAAGCAGCAACAAAAGAAAAGAAATCGCATACAGCAAAATGCTTAACGAGCACGAAGCACTTGCAGATGAAGAAAAAGAAAAATGTTGCAAGCCAAAACGAACAGCCAAAGAATTATTTACTTCAAATTCCGAGTGCAACATAGAATTCGTGCAGCGGCAACATGTTAACCAAAAAAGCGCAACAACAACAACAACAGAGAGCCGCGGACTGATGCATATATAGAGGAAGACAAAAAAAAAGAGCTAAAACGCCGATAAAAGCAACAACGAGCGACGACGTTGGCACTGGTGTTCAGCTTCGTTTGGCTGCCCAGGCGGCCATGTTGCTGATTGCCATTGCAACCAAACAACCAAGCAAGCAGCAGCGACAACAGCAACCAGCAACGGCAACTCATTGCAAATGCAACAACTGCGCGCCTTTCTCAAGACTTGGACAACGTTTGGGCCAGCATCATTACTTCCATTCAAGCTGTTTGGCTTGGCGTGTACATAAAAAAAAAGACCAGCAAAAACAGCAACAGTGCAAAAAAAATGCTGCACGCTGTAGTTGCTGCTGTTGTGTCCATTTTGGACACAAGCAACTGGGCATTGGTTGCATGTGGCTGTTGCTGTTGCAGCTTCCAACGAGCCACTGCCAAATAAAGCAAACGCATTGCAAATTCCTCGTCGACAAAAGCGCGCTTGACTCTTTTTTTCTTCTTCATCTTCTTCTTTTGCTGTTCAGCGTTTCTTTAATGATTTAAAATTCCATTTTAAGAATTTTTATACTTAATGATGTGTTTTGCGTTGTATAGCATCGTTTGTGCGGCTGTCTCCATACTCTTCTTCCCCACCCTTTCGACTGGCCATGTCCCATGTCCTGCCAATGGCGACTGTCGTCTTTGCTTTTGATCTAAACGCTGCGTGCTTTTCGTAAATTGCTTTTCGTTGTTGTCCCTTTGGACCCCGTTCGGACCAGGGGTTTTGGGCCGACTCTTACCTTTTGTGGAAGCCGCATGAAATGTGTGCGACTTGTTTTCTTATTTTTTTTTTGTTCGTCGGGGTTTTTTTTTGCTGTTGTGCACAAATTAAAAGGGCCCAAGTGCAATGCAATTGCCGTCTGCGGGGCATGAAATCGCTGCAACCAAAATATTTGCCACACACACACTTACACACACACAGACACGCACAGAGAGGCAGAGATTTATGATCGTTCCGTGCAACTGGCCGTAAATCAATGCAAAATGCCCAGCAAAACGGCCAAAAACTGAAAATTGCAACAGTTTCTAAATTTTCATATTCCATTGACGCATGCAAATTTCACGCCCACCACCCGCCGTGACACCCTAAAAAAGGAAAATGCCAAGATAAAACAACAGGCCAAATACCTGCGCCCGAATTTTTATTATTGTTTTGCCGCCAAGTGCGTGCCGGCAATATGAATTTTCATAATTTTTGCACCGTTTGCGGTTTCCGGCTGAAATCGACGCAGGTTTCTGCCGTCCCTTCTCAACTGTCATAAAACAGCTGCAGTGCGAATTTTTTTTGGCAATTTTTTTTTTGTGTTGATGCATTTTCATATCAATTGTCAAGCGAGCCGACAAAACAGTTGGCAGCGTTTTTTTATTTACCTCTCTTGATGTTTAGAAAGTGCGTTTCATGCCCGAAATTGAAGTCTAGCGTTGAACATCATGTTGATTTATGGCCGGGTAGCAATTTTGGTCATTTAGAAATTTTGGTGAGAAACTGAAGTCAATTGAAGTACAGATAGCAGTTGTGGCAATGCTGCAAGTAACGTTGCACGTTTGCTTAAGTAACGCGCAGAGAAAAATGTGTTAAAATATAACATAAAATACTTGAAGTGTATTGATATTTAAACTTTAATCTTTTAACGTGTTCTGTGTGTCATCTTAACTGTTTTTTTTTTTGGGGCTGACCTCGTCTTTTGGTAATTGGCAAATGACTCTGAAGTTCATTTTGTGTCGCCTGTTGGCGCTGGCATAAAAATTCAATTATCACTTAATAACAGCAGCAAATGAAAATTGCGTGTGTGTGGCGCACACGCATTTTTGCAGTTGTTGCATAACGCATGCAAATGGCCGAAAGGACAACGCCAGCAAATGTGCAACGTGCAGCGTGCAACCTGCGAAAGAGCATATTCGCACTTTGCGTTATTAACAAAAGGTCGTTAAAGTATTTTAAGTTACTTTATGCGTGGCATTTTAATTATTTCATTTTACTCAATTACGCCACGAAAAATATGGGGCACAGCAGAAATTAAAAATCATGGCACAAAATTGTTGCAATTCGATCTTAACACAATTTTCAATAATGCAAAAAATGTATAATTGTAATAAAGCTGCATGTTAAAGCTAATGAAACCAAGGCATTGCTTTTGATTTTGCTTTGTAGATTTTATACAAGTATTTATGTATATAATATCTGAAATATTTTTAATAATAACTTTTATCAAAATCTTCATATTTTTTATTATAATCTTAACGTTCTTCTATATACTTTATTAATCTTTCTCTCTCTCTTTTTGCTTTCAGGTAAGTGTTGTGTTTTATAAACAAATTCTCGACCAAAATATACCTTGACGAAGTAAGAAAATGCAGCTTAAAGTGAGTAAATAAATACTTAACTTTTTCAAAAGTTACCACCAAAAAGTAGAAGTAGCAAAACTACCAACTCGATAGAAAAAAACCATTTTCCAGATTAGCTGCAAATGCGAAACAAAAATTGAAAAATTACTCATGCGTGTGTTTCAGGCTCAAGACCCAACCCAGTCACAGCCCATACACACATGCGGGATTAGTTTAAGTAAAACGAAGAAAAAAAGAACAAGAAGAAGCGTTTTATTCTGCCTGCCCCACAAGTGGGTGGGGCTCTCAAGAAAAAAAGACTCGGCTAACTCAACGCCCTCATTTAAATTTATTTGCGCAAATTTACTTTCCCATAGCATAAAATCAAATCCAATCAATAAGCATCTTAAATAAATTCATGGCGCCAGCACACACACACACCCTTACAGAGCCATCCGTTCCCCTGCCTTGCTAAAGCCACTCAGCTACCTCATTTTTTGTAATGCTAAATAAATTTATTTGCTAATGTAGTTTTTTTCCTTCTTCTCCTCGTTTTTTTGCCACACGTCGAAGAAGAAGTGCAGCAGCAAAGTGCTGGGAATGTTAAAAAAGAAAAAAAGGGAGAGAGAAGTGAAAAAAGAAAGAAAAAGAGCTCTGAAACGGAAAGAGAAATAACGAAACTTGGTACTTGTTAGTTTTATCTGCATATCATTGAGATAAATTTGGTGCCGATCAAATGCCGTCTCTGCTATCTCGGGAACTCACTGTCTGTCTGCCAATGTTGCCACTTGGGCGTGCAACACAAAAAACAAAAACCCAGCAAGCAAGCGACGTTGGCGAAGGGCGGGCGGGCGTCGTTCGGCAACAGCAAAAAAAAAAAGTCTGCAGAAAAGCCGCTGATTTGCATACGAAAGTAATTTGATGTCTTGTGTGTAGCACACATTCTCAGACAAACACACATACAGTTAGTTAGAAAAGTAAGCCGACACGTCACGAGTTACATTTTCCTCCGACTCAGTGATAAGCGACTTGCAAAAAAAACCTGGTAGTAAAGTATTTTGAAATAGTTTTCTAATTAATAATGCTTGATTTTGGTTTTGTAATAAATAGAAGAATTTCAAAAGGCTTAAAAATTGCTAATATAACAGCGTGAATTACACAGTTTAACAGTTTTATCTCTCTTCCTCCATTTTTAATATCAATTCACAGGAACATTAATCACCCACAAAACATGTCCTTTTGTGTTCCACTTTCCATGTTAATGTGTAGTGTGTTGTAATCATTTTTCAATATGATTCAAAGAATTTTCAATTAACCGCCTGTCAGCTTAGCCACCCTTACTTAAACTATAGTAGGCGCATTTCGGGGGCTGTTTTTATCACTCGCGACCAAATGCAAAATGGTCGTTCAGCCTGGTAAATTGAAAACGGTGTTGATGGGACCAGTAAAATGGTAGCAATAATCGTAGTGGTGTATATCTTTCTCTCTCTCTCTCTCTCTATGTGTGTGTGTGTGAGCACCCACACATAGTTTAATAGTTGTTTGGTCAGTGCATATGTAGATTTTCAGCTGACCTGACAATTACCCCAAAAAGAGGGGGAGCAGCAATTTATGTTGCTACCAAATTCCTGGTACTTAATTGTCTGCGTATAATGAATGAATAAATGCGATTTTCCTGGCCCCCAAAGTCACTAAAAGTGAGTATATACATAGCCGCCAAGCATATTTATCAAATGGTGGAGAAGGCGCGTTGTTTGCTGCAACTGACCGCCAGGCGGCGCTTTCGAGCCCAGCCATTAACACTTGCAATTATTATTAGTTTTTATGTTCATTGTTGATTTTTCGATTTTAATTGAATTTTAATGGAATTCATTGAGCGTGCGTTTTAAAAAAAAAAATGTATTGCTGTTTTTGATTTAAATGCGCGCTCATTCGGAGTTAATCAAAAGGCAGCTCTCTGATTATTTTCGCTAAATTAAATTTTAATCATAATTTTAATGGCACGACAGCGTTTATTGCCATTTTGTGCGCACAAAAACATACATACATACGTATGTATTTATATATTTGTATTTATTTAACTACACATGCAACACTTTAATTAGTTTGTACTGCGCTTCAAGCCATTTTTTGGTATGCTTTTTTTTCTCACTCTTTTTATTTGTACTCCAGCTTTCCCTGTGATTGTTCCTCCTGGTTCATGCCTGATGCCGACAAACGTTTTATTTCGTTATCTTTTTGCCGCAGGCAGCTGCAAATGCCACGCAAATTAAACTTGCTACCTTTTTTCATTCTTCCCTCTCTCTCGCCGGCTCCCTCTCGCTTTCTCTGTTGTAGCAGCCCCCTTGGGCTTGTACCACATCCCCTTTGCCTGGTCACACATTTTTTTACCTTTGTCACTTGACAAACTGCACACATATTTTGGGCCCCTTTTGGTTGGGTCGTTTTCTGTCCGTTTTAGTTGTTGTTGCTGTTGTTGTTGGCCATCCGGTTATTAAACACCCACTTATTAGCTGTTTTTATTTACATATTCATGCGGCACACTCCCAGCTTAATTGGCAGCCTTGCCAGTGCCACTCGCTGGGCTTCGTTGCCATTTTACTTATGTGGCCAAACGTAAATTTCGACTCCTTGCAACCTGCCCAACGGCAACAACAGCAACAATAACAACAACGCAAGTCTGCTAATCGTATCATAAATATTCAGCGTGCTTTTGCTTTTGGGTTTTTGATTCAAGTTTTCACACCCGCCGGCCAATTCGGGCGTTTAACATATTTTATGACAGCGGAACGACCAAAGCAAAGTAGGCTTGAGAAAGAAAAAATGTGTTGCATACATCGCGGCGCACGCATGAAAGGATTGCGCGCTAAGCAATTGGTTGTGGATGGGAAACCAGAAACAGCATTAAGGCATAAATAATTTGAAAGCAGCAGCAGTCTGTAAATTATATTTTTGAGAAAAGTTTGTTGAACTTGCTTTCATTTTATATATATATATATGTGTGTGTGTGTATCTCTCACTGAGACCGCTGCACGAAAATTAATTGCTTAATTAGTTACGGGCAAAACACTTTTGAAATATGGCCGCGCGATGCTTGAGTTTAGCTTCATTTCTGTTTTTATTTTATTTCGCTCGACTTTCAACTGGTCATAATTGCTCTATTAAAAGGGCTTACTTTGAAAATTCCCTTTCTTCCTTTGTGTGTGTGTGGGGGCTGCAACCGTTTGTGCTAATGGCCAGTTAGCTGCAAACTGTCTAGGGTTAGTGTTTAGGGTTAGGGCTTTTGGGAAACGCGCTTGCATTGAGTTATACGACTTTCGGCTTTGCCATTAGGCATGCAATATTTTCTATATATACCCGCATATACAGCTACAGATATATATACTTATTGCTATTGCAACAAAAACATGTTTTATGTCGTCCTTAATGACCCCCGAGTCGAGTCGTCGCACTTAATCGCTTTGAATTGCAAAAGCAAATAATGTGCAAAAAAGCATAAGGATAAAGGATAAAAGGATAAACCATAGCGTCGCCAACAGCAGCAGCAGCAGCATCATGTTTGTTTGTCTGTCTGTGTGTGTGTGTGTCCTGGCGGTTCCTTGGTGCCTTATGGCATCTTTGTCGGCTCGCCACCCACCCAACCGATCGCCCACAACCTTTCTCTCTGGCGGCCACTGCAGAATGACGCCATTATTTTGACAAATTTTTTGGCAATGCCATTTTTTGTTTGTTGCTTCTTGGCTTTTAGCTCGACTGCTGTCAGCTTTTGTTGGTTTTTAAATTGCATGCAATAATTCAATTTTATATATCCGCAACAAAATAAAAAAAAAATAAGCGCAAATCTTTATCATTTTTATTGGCGCAAGATTTTGCTTCAACAACTTTTTATTTGGTTTGGGCGCAACGGAAAGTTCTATACAGTTTTTTCTTTTTTGGCACAGCTAAACATGACTGTCTTTTTAAATAAAGTGCAATGTGTTACAAATTTGAGGACATTCAAACTTGCTTTCATATCTTACTTCTATACAATTTGAGCCTACAATAATAACTATTTATTTAAATCTAAATGTTTTTATTTGGATTTATTTGATCTGCACGGAAGTTTTCTATTTTAAATATAAAAAATAAAAAAATTTATTTTTATTGAACAGTTTCTCATTCTCCAAATCATGAAAACAGCAAAACTGTTAATTAAAGTGATTTTAAAGCACAATAATGTTGAATTAGTTATCCCCCATGGACTAACACTTGTTAAAATTGTAATATTAAATGGATGATCAAAATCCTTTATTACAGCCCATAATCAACTTTTTCATTTCCACACGTAGCCAACCCTTTATCTTTTCTCTTCCGAACAGCATATGCTGTTGTTGTGAAAATTTATGCAAATTACTTAATAAAATGTTGACAACAACAAACTAAATACAATTTCAATAGACCAATATATAAGCTTAACGCTTCCCTGCGTCGCATTCTGACCAGTTTTGGTCAGGGGCCTGTGTTCTTTTTTTTTGTTGGCCATTTATGGTTTTTTAAGGGCGGCATCCACCCCTTTGACGATTGTGTTGTAGCAGCTCCCGTTGCGTTTGGTGGTTAAATCGCACTTCCATGACACAGTTTTGAGCTGGCATGAAAAAAAAGAAAACGAATCGAAATGATGAACCTGTTCCTAGAATGGGGTTTGTTACAATTTTGGCTTTTTTCTTCAGTGGCACATAAATTTCGCATTAACCTGACACGTGAGAAGTCCAGAGACATAAATAAGCTGAACAACGCAGCTACTCTCGTTGCAACCCTCGCATTTGAGACGCTCACGTGCCGCACGAGGCATCAACTGCTCCAACACCCAGCCACAACTCCCACCAACCACCTCCCCGTGCTGCTGCTCTGGTTTCTGTTTGCTGGCTTCTGTGCCGATTCCAGCCGAAAGATAAATAATAAAGCGCTTTTCCAGACGCAGTCATATTTGCGGTTGCCTCCTCCCCTATCCCCTTACCCATTCACCCACTGCTCGTCCCCTTGTGGCTGGCTGACTTCTTCGCATTTTCGCAATAAAATCGTAATAAAACACATTGGTCACGTAATTTCGTTTGTCTGTGGGATTTTATTGCCATTTTTTCTCTCTTTCGTGCAATTTTAAATTGTTATAAATGTGACGGCAACACACACACACAAACACATACACAAAGAAGCCGTGTGTTTATGCTCAGCTTCCATTCCTCCTTCTTTGCTTCTTGGTTTTGCGTACTTAAGTATTTATGATGTGGAAAATATCTTGAAAACTGCAGCTAGGCAAAATCGATGATGGTTCTTGATGTGGGTTGGAAAAATGTCCTAAAGCATTTATCATTAGATTTTTACTCTATCCTCTTTTGCTCACTGGCAAATGAACAGTCGCACACGCCCCTTATTTGCCTACTCTCTGCCCCCGCACGCACACACACAGGACTTGGGCAAAAGGCAAAACTTTCACTTGCCAACAACACCGCATGGACGACAATTAAGCAACAAAACTTTGATAAATTGCTTCCTTGCTGGCATTTTATGAGTTCAAGCCCTCTCTCTCTCCCCCCCCCCCCCCCATACCCTTGCCGCAGGCAGAGAGAGTGGGAGCTTCTTTACACTAATTAAGGGGCTCATGGTTTCCTGCAAATATTTGTTATCTGCTTTGTGGCGCTGCCAGCAACCAAGCAGCAAACCAGCAGACCAAAATCCAATAGCAAACAAGCAGCAACAACAACATTCTTAGGGAGACGATGGAGGAGCAGGAGAAGTAGCAACAACAATGAGGCAGCCATGTGGCGCCACAGCACGATGTTTGGCTCATTGGCCAAGTTCGTTATAAAGTGCAAATTGTTCAAATAGTTTCCAGTTGTCGGCCCGAACTTATTCAACTCGATAGCCCTCTTTATTGGTTCAATACAATTTCAGAGCTTACAAATATTTCTGTGATTCCTCGAATATTAATTTTAAATTTACAAATATTTTTCATGTATTTTTAGATATTTTTAAGGTTATCAAACTACATTTTTAAAGACTTTGCTCCTAATTCAATTTATAAAAAAAATTCCTTACATTAGAAATTCTCTTGGATCGAAAAAAAATAATATTTTTGATCTCTCTATACAAAAGGGACCTTTACAAAAAATATTTATAGTTAAAATGATTTTTATTTTCTCAGCTCATTTTCTACATAGCTACGGGGTAGCTTATAGTCTTGTTCTTTTCACAACTAATATTTTTTTTAGATTTTCTAAACTGCCCTTCACTATTTTTTGTTACCTAAAATGCCGTTCGAAAGCAATCCATCATTTATAATAAATAGCTAGGTCGAGGTTGGCCATATTGTCTATATTGATTAAATGCACTTCAGGGACTATAAATTGCTAGCTCGATGTTGGGAAGGGGTTGATTGAAGGTGAGAGGGGTTGGTTAGTTGACCACCATTGTTATGGTTATGGATAAAACGCAATCTTCAGCAAATTATAGCAATTTTTATGCTGATAGGAAAAAGCGCAAAACGCAAAGCGCATTCAAGTCGCAATTTGCTTCACTCGCTAACCCTAAAGGGTAAAGATGCAATTACTTTTATTAAAGTATATATTCAACCGGACAAGCTAAAGCTTCACCTTCACATTCACCCCGAAGCGAGCAGGAGCTGCGGAGTGTGCGCCGTCTGCTGGGTGCAGGGTCAATTCCTTTTTGAGACCCGACTGATTGATGACTGTCTAGCCAATTTTATTTATATATCGTAGCGCAGCTTTCGTAAAGTATAGCTCGATATTATTATAATGCAAAATGTATTATTACAAGTAAATGGCCGCAGTGCAGGCATTTTCATATTATTTCAGCAACTTTTTCCGTGGGCGTTGCAAACTATACTTTATACAATTTAATACTTTTAGTTGGCTGACTCGACTCAACTTGGGTTTTTTCTTTTGCCTGGTTATTCTACTTTTGGCCATAAATCGCAATGAGTCAACGACTGCAGCAAAAACTGTCCACAGTTCTTAACTCATTTTGGCTTTTCGAACGAGCGATGAACGCACAACGCGCGCGACGTTTATTGGTTCCGTCTGGCCATTTATTTCACTCCTATGATCCGTTGGCGGAAGCCATTAAAGCCACCACCAAACATACGACAACAGCAACAACAACTAAAACGAAGAGGTTGTAGCACAGTAGGCGACCATTCGGAACCGGCTGCTGCTGCTGCTACAGTTGCTTTGTTTTTTTTTTACCTGAGTTCAGTCGGGTTTTTAAGATAAAACTTGAAACCGGTTCACTGCTGCTGCTGCTGCTGCTGCCATGGCAACCAATAAACATGGCAAAGAGGAACAGAAGATGCAACAGCAATGGGCACCGCGACGAGGCAATACATCAGCACTCCGCTCATCCAGTTTTGCAAGCTGCCCATTTGGCGACCCATTAGACAATCGCGCACATTTCATCAAACCACTTTGCGCACATGCACGTGGCTGCGTTTTGGATCACGTATTAACAGCAACTACCACCTTCCCCCCTCTCTCACAATGTCTTTCCCTCTCTCTCTCTCTCTCTCTTTCTCTCTTGTGCTTGTCTCTTCAGGTTAATCATAAGCGCGCAAGTGCCAAAACGACGAAGAGCCAAGTAGAAGAACCGGTGCTGTCTTCGTCTTCGTCGTGTGTGGCCTGATCATATATATTTTCTATGCGTTGAGTGGTGCTGACCATCAAGCAACGTGGTTGCCAGCATAGTCATTAGTTTAATTGCGCTGTTTATGAAGCGCTTTTCATTGACTAGTAACCAAAACAACAACAAGTGTCTGCAGCTGGCCAGCACTTGCTGATTATCATTTAACTATTTTTTTTATTTATGCTGTTGTTGTTGTTTCCATTTTGCATGCGTTGCGCTCATTTGGCCATGTTTTGGATGTATGTGTGTGTGTGTGTTAGTTTTAAATTAAATTAAATTAAACGTCAGAGCTAATAGAAAACTTCATTTACTTATACCGCATTTAATACATGTAATCTGTGGCAGTGCTCCTGAGGGGGCGTGCAACGAAATACACTGTAATATTGTTTTTAATTTGAGATAAGCGATCAAGAACTATATTTAATCAAGTTTCCATTCGCTATTACACAAACTGAACAAGCAAAATATATCATTAAAATTCCAGGCAACTTTCTAAACTAATATGATATAAATGGTGTAAGGTAAAAGAAAACAAGTAAGAAGGCTCTAGTCGAGAAATCTCGACTAGACTATACCCTTAACCCTATACTTTACGCATACAGTCGGTGCTTGCAAGTATGTGTGAGTGTGTGTATACGCGTATAGTGCATACCTTCTTAATTTCTCCATATCTCCAGTGTTTCTCAACCGATTTCAATAAAATTTTCACAGATTGTCATTATTTAGTCTAATCTTTCAAACTGCATCAAAAAGTTTTCCAAATTGAAGATTTTGTTGTTATCGATCACATGTGTATATCGGAAACGGAAAGAGTTATCGAAAATTTAAAACAAACTTGTACTGCCTAGGGATTAGGCGAGCTTATGGACCAAATCTGGAGTCTCAAGCTCTTATAGTCTCTGAGATCGACGCGTTCATACATACGGACGGACGGACGGACAGACGGACAGACGGACATGGCTATATCGACTCGGCTGTTGATGCTGATCAAGAATATATATACTTTATGGGGTCGGAGATGCTTCCTTCTCCCTGTTACATACTTTTGCACAAATCCATTATACCCTTTTTACCCATTTTCAATGGGTTAAGGGTATAAAAACCAATAAGCAACAAATTTTTGGTTTGCACATTTTTTCGACTTTTTTTTTTTATAACATTGCATTTTTAATGGATTCCTCGTATTTTATGTCACATGCGCGCAATTGTTGCTTATGGCTTTTAACATATTATTCCTCACTTTAAACGTGGCCTAATCTTAATGGAAATCAACAGCAATTTGCTTTGGCAATGTTAACAATCAATTTTTATGCTCCACTTGGTCTCCAAAGTTAATATTCTACATGATATAGTAGTTCCGGTTCTTATCGCGACACAACATTAAAAAACATTCACCAGCCACTGATAAAAACCAACAACAACAAGCTAAGCTGCATCAAAGTATTGTTAGAAGGGGGAAAAAAGGCAAACAAAACATTTAGAAGCAAATAATTTCGAAATGTAGTTAAAATCAATTTACTTAATAACTGGGTAATTTGAGTGCGCGCTGGGGCCGCTCATTTAATGCGGCTACTTTTGAATGTTGCCGACGACGCACTCACACCCCGAAAAACAACAACAAACATATGTGTGCATGTGTGTGTGTGAGTTTATGAATAAACTAAACATGTTGCATGCCAACGGAGTCGAGCCTCTTTGCGAACGTCTCGGCCAGGCTCTATTCATTTTGGCATGCGAATAATAATTTCCAGCCAAAGCAGAACAATGGCCGCAACAGCTAAAACTACAACAACACCAACAACAACTAAACGCGCTTAATAATAGTTGTTCCAACACATACGAGAGCACACTAACCAAAGCAGGCCTAGCCGGCGGGTAATCGTTTTACTCACCCGGCGAACGTTCAGCGGGCAATTTCGAACAACAACAACAACAGCAACTGGCCAAAACAAAACAAATCAACGGCAACAACAACAGCAAAGAACAGCAACCTGCTGACCAGTCAGAGCCACTCGCTCAGCCAACTCTTTACTTTCTGGAACGTGTCCCTGGCCGTGGGCCTGATTCTCTTCGTTGCAGTTGCAAGCAGGGAAAGAGGCAAACTAAATTATTTGAGTGCAATCAAGTTAGGACTGCCTTGCGTCGCACTGGGCAAAAAGAAAAATTATAATAAATAGCATTTAATCAAGGAAGATCGAGATTATCAAAAGTCTTGCATCTGCTTGAAGTTTGTAAATTGAATTAAATATGCACTTCAATTATTTGCAACTGCATTCGGCTTCATTAAATGTCTTTTCGGCTCTTATTTATGCTCGTAATCTGTTAATTTATTTGTCTCTCGTCTTGCGTGTCCCATCTTAACACATACTCAACGGGCTATGAGTTATAGTGGCAATCTTGAAGGGCTTCCTTTTGTTCCTCACCCCTGCGCAGCTCGTCTGCTTGGCATCTTTGAATCTCTTCGCCTGCTGGGCCAGGATGTGAAAGCTTCGTAGTGCTCCTCTTCGTTCTTGATGCAGCATTTCCTTAGCTTAAGAACTGAGCAATTGTTAGGCATGTCCAATGCTGTTGGCTATGATAAAAACTTAAGCAGGATAGCAGTGAAAAACTGCGTGCTATAATAGTTTATATAATGTACATTGCGTACTTTAACTTAATACCTTTTTAAAAAAGTTGAAACTCCAATTCCATCAAGAAGAAAATATTCTTGATTTAATAATACCTTATACAAATTAGATTTCTGGCATATAAAATGATTAACAATAACTAAAACAAAGAATAGAATATTTGTACAATGAATATCGTTTAATAGTTATTATTGAAATGTTGATAATAGCTTCAGCTTTTATTTTACATCAAACAAAACATTTTCTTTACCTGTTAGAATATCTCACAAATGGTTTTTATTACTTAATAAAACAAAAAGTAATTTACTTGTAAATATATATATATATATATATATATATATATATTAAATATATTTTCTAATACATTCCTACTTATTTGTTAACGAAAATAATCCTTCAAAAACTATTTAATCTGTTGACTTCAGGGCAAACCTTTATACATATTTTATTCATCTTGTTTTTCTCATTACATTTTTATTAGATACTACGTTTAGTATAACTTAATAATTAATGCAGTTATAATAATTTTTTAGTTTCAAATCAAATAAACTAATTTAAACTACAAACTAATTGTCTAATTGTGCAAGTTTCGAGTACAAACAAAACTAGATCTTGCTTGCTGCTATTCATGGCCTGCGAATTAACTTATTGTCATTCCATTTATCTACCAGCCAGAATTTGTTGTGTTCCTGTGTGTGTGTGTGCGTGTGCTTGTGTGTGAGTGATAGTGTATGGTTTGGTTTGTAGTTAGTTTTTGCTGCCCAAGCAGAGTCCAGCTTTTTGGGGCCGAGTTTGTTTTGTGGTTATTTTATTATATACATATATATATATATAGTATATTGTATAATACACAAACACCAGCATAAATAACAAATATATACAGGCATACATATATATATATTTGTATAAATCTGTATGTTTGTTGTTTCTGTTGTTGTTGGCTGGCTGCAAAATTTGTGTGGCTAGAGATAAAAGTGCCAGAGCAACTTGTCATAATAAATTTTCGAAGCGAGCTGCGCTGCGTCGCCTTTTTTGCCATTTTATTTATGCGCTTTTCATAAAACACAATAGCTTTTGTTTAATAACAGTGAAATTTATTTAACAACAACAATTATCTTTTCCGCCTTAATGAAGCCGGCCAAGCAGACAAAAATTTCATGTACTTCGATTTTTTTTTGTCTCGTTCTTTTCTTCAACAATTATAAATTTGCATAAATTTATTTTCGTTTTTAATAATCTGTTAACAATGCAATTTGGATTGCAGTTTGCAGTTGGCATTTTGCATGCCTGCTGCAATGCCGAATGATCAAAGTAAAATCGAAATCTGGTTTATCAGTAACAGCACACACACACACACACACACAGCTAATAAAGTGCAACAGTGTTTAGAGCCTCCAATGGCAGTCAATGGACAACGCAGCGGGTTGCTGAAGCGGAGGGAAGGAAGGCAGCTTGAAAACAATGTGCAGCATTCAAATGATTAAAACAGCTCCAAAATGCTGCAGCCACAAGCCCGAGCACACAGCTTAACTCATGCACACTACACACACATACACATACCAGCAACAACAACTGACCAACAACAACTGTGTGTGTATGTGTGTGTGTGTGCGCCACGTTAATCTTTGAAAATCCGAGTGCTGTATGCGGTATTATGCGAAAATTTATCTGATTTAACACCTAATATACAATAACTTAATATGCAGTGTGTTCCAAACGCTTGCACGAGCCTGCAGTCATCCAGCAGCCGCCCCACCACCACCACCACATCAGCTCCACCAGCACCACCGAGCAACCAATACTAGCACAGTCTCTAGTCCTCCCCCCCAACAACGACCCCTTTTGCCACACTTGATCAGGGGCAGAAGGCGGCATAGGCTAGGGGCGACTGCACAGTGGAACGAATGTGGGCAAACAATTACGGAGTGGAGATATATTTCGCTATGTTAAATACTTTTCGATTTTATGAAGCTACATGTTGCATATTTTAAAATGATTCTTCTTTAAAAAACAAATTTGTTACTTATATTTTGATGTCATATTAGGAAGATTCAAATAATGTTCTACAAAAATATTCAAATTTAAGGAAAAAAAACTATTCCATAAATAATTTAAAAAAAAAACTTCTTCCAT
This sequence comes from Scaptomyza reducta, assembly GCA_035044485.1. Lineage (NCBI taxonomy): Eukaryota > Metazoa > Arthropoda > Insecta > Diptera > Drosophilidae > Scaptomyza > Scaptomyza reducta. Next base: position 39,845 of record JAWNNV010000784.1, on the reverse strand, counting down.
TAAGATTACAGATATTTTAGTGCATCGAAAACTAAGTTTTCCGCTTATAAAAATTGATTATAGAATAAAAACAAAATAAAACATGTTAAAATTTCAATTCAATTGCACTTATTTTGTCAAGTTTTTTCATATATAATATTATAAATTTTAAAATTAATTCGAGATCGAAATTTATTGAGCTATATGTTCGGTTATAAATATCCTTCAAAGCTCTTTCATATTTTATTCACTTAAACACAACCCCTACTCCACTGTGCTGTGGCATTGTTTTTGGGGCTAGCAACAGCAACAACAACAAATACACCAACAACCACAACAACAGCAACATCGAACTGCAATGCACAACCCAAAAATGCTTCAACAACTGCGACTAGCCTTCCACTCCCAGCCTTCCATTCCCTGCTACCCCCCGCTCTCTCACTCTCTCTCTAACAGTCACATACATACACACATTTAGGCACGTTTACAATGTCCATGTGTTCATGTGTGTCCATGTTACACGAGGGAAGCAGGAGTTGCTCCTCCTCGACGACTGCGTTCGAATGCTGCGCCTGGTATGCGGCGTTTGGAAAATGTGAATATGAACTGCATAAATCTTCCAGAGGCAACGGCGGCAGTCTTTGCCAGTGCGCTCAGCACAGCCCAGCTCCCTCTTCCCCTTGCCGTTGGCTTTACGGCTTTTCGGCTTCGGACTCTCGCAGTGGGCTGCACAAAAAATGGCAGAAGAAGAGAAGGAATAGCAGTCCTAGTCCGGCCAGTGTATAGATATATGGCCATAGGTACTCGTAGTTGTGGAGCGCAAATGCGAATAGAATGTGGCGGCATCAAAGTTCAGCTCACTTACTCACCCGGCGTTGATGGCCGTATCCAGGGAGGTGTAGGGGGATCATATTGAGTGTGTGTGTGAGGGGAGTGGGGAATGTTGAGGGGTAGTTGCACTTTGCGCCTGCCGCTTAGTTCAGTGCAGTTTTATGCCATGGTTTCATTTTGGGTTTGGCCTCCTCAGCTTTGCCGCTGGACGTGGTGTGGCATGATGGAGTTTCCTTTTTTTCTTCTCTTTTCGGGCCTAACACTCATAACTCTGATATTATTATGCATTCATATCGCCATTTTAATCACACACACTTGCAATGGAGTATGGCTGTTGTATGTAGTATATGGGGATTATGGGAATTGCTATCGACTGCAAAAGCAAACTAACTGTGAACAAAGAATGCGTTATAAAAGAGAAGACAACAAAAAAAGCCCAATACAGATAGGTGCAACAGTTAAGGCATCATAAGAAGTTGATAGAATGGAAAATATCGAAGGTATATAAGAAAGATATTATAATAAGCCGAAGTAAAGATGTACCAGAAGTTCCTCTTCGTTAATTGCATTTTATAAGAAAACATTTTTAAATTAAAGCTATAATTTATAATTATGATTAAAGTATACTTTAAGTTTATTTTTAAACACTTATCTTATAGCTTATTAGCCTCTTTGAGACAATTATTCGCAAGAGATTAAGATCTTGGTTACTTTGCAGCTGGGAACTCCATTCCAAGCCTCATAACTCCCTTTCCCCGCAGCATACTCGAGTAAAATGTCGCAAAATCTATATAATTTGTTGCGCAACAAATTCCAACTGTGTGTGCCGCAGTGTGTATGTATGTGTATGTGTATTATAAGGCAGGCAACACTTTGAGGCCCCCCAATGATTTATTACCCAATTTTACTGCCATGTTTTCTTAATTTCGCATTCGACATTTCCCCGGCATTGCACCAAAAGAGAGGCGCCTCCTTTGTTGGCCGTGGCAGCCATGCGTACCAAGATACAACTAGTACACTTACACACACAAATACCAACCCCCTCGCCCCATTCACTCACCCCTAGAAGCGTGTACCGTTAGCTGGCGGGTTGTAACTCAACGAAATAAAATAAAACACGCACCAAAGCACATTCATCCCTCGAGAAATATCGCTTATTTGGTCGGTAATAATTCTTTTGCCATGCCACCACCCCCGCACCACCCTCTCTCTCTCTCGCTCTCTCTCTGTCTCTCTCTCTGTTGTTCTGTGTAGTGTGGCACGTCTTGACAAAACAAGAAGCAGGCGGGCGCTAAAACAAAAGCAACAACAATGAAAGGCAGCAGCATCTTCTGCAGCACATCCCCTCCACCTCCGCCTCCGGCTTCGGTTCTCCCGCCACGTGCGTGTGAGCGGGGCGTGGAGCTCTTGAAGCTCATGAATGCCGCAAGGAGAAAGTTTTGTGTGCCCGGCCAACAAAAAGCGCAACTCGAGAAGTCCAAAAAAACACCAAAGACGCCGTCGACGTTGGCCAAAAAGGTGAAGCTGGCTGAGAGAATAGGAGCTCGCATTTTTCCTGCTCGTAGACACTTTTTACGAAATATTTCATCGAAATGTGTCCCTGGTGTAACATTTAATATTAAAGGTGGGCGGCGACTAAAAAGGGGGCGGCGGGTGGTTGCTTGGTTCGTGGGGTGGTGCGTTTGGTGGGCAGCTACTGCTTATAAATTAGCTTGACTCTTAAGACATTTTGTTGCGAATAAAGCAGCGCAGCATCGCCAACGGAGAAAGTTTACAAAATGAACCAGCGGCAGAAGAAAAGGAAAAGAATGGAAAACGAAAAGAAAAGACGCCCGCTTTCAATGAAGCGTCGCGTTGTAGCGCTAAAAACTTAGCGCAATAAATCACAAGTTAATTACAGTCGCGTATTAACTCAGTGCATTGAGTAGGACAACCCTGCTCACACCCACAACCCTAGGCCACATGGCCCGCCTCCGTGTCACAGAGCAAACAAGCTACAAATTTCATAATTATATTTTATGCGATTTATTATTTGTTCCCCATGTCTGTTTGCCCACAGATAATAATGTTCCCAGCCTGAAATTCTGACTGCCACTTATCTCGACACGAGTACATAGTGCTTGCCCCAACCCCCTTTCTCTTACCACTTGCTTGCTTGCACTTTTCCCCATTGTCGTTATGTGTTGGACCAAATTTAATTGCCGAACTTTTTCTTTCTTGTGGAAGGGGGGGAAAGAAGGAAGCTGGGTAAGAAATGCGGGCATTCTTAATATGGTGCTGTCCCTGGGTCGTTGTCTCGATTTATGTCTGGCAAAATTTAATTGTGCGCGCCTCGATAAGAAGAAATCATATTAATTATGATTATTCATTTTATTGGTTTCATCTGCTACTGTTGTGTCGAATGTTGCTGTCGTTATTGCTGCCACCATTTTAATAATCACAATAATAATAGTGGGATGTAGCATAAGTCATTGATTGTTTAGGGTGAAAGCATTCATTCAAGTGTGATACTAAAGGCATTAGTAAAATTAACAATTCTAATCATTAGTTAAATATTCATTTGTCTGTTCTATAATTGTATCTTGATCTTAAATATCTATTGTATTTAGTTTTGAGCAGGTTCATTAACCAGTTAAATCTATTCACGTCTAGCAATTTAAACAGAGATATAACAGTTCTAGAACTTATAGCTATAAGCCAAAAATAAATCTTCAAAATACCTTAAAATAAAATTTAAATTTCCATAATCCACACAATGGATAAACATATATCTCCTGAGACATTCTTGCATTATTACAAATTGTCATTATTCTGTTCATGTAAATAATCTCTTGATACACTCCAAAGCATAAAAAGCTAACTGAAAAGTTTTACAAATTTTAAGCAACTAGACTCGTAGGCCTTAAAGACATTCGCAGCTGGTTGAGACGTGAAACGAACCCTTAGTAATTTGCACTTTATAAATGGTATGCGAGGCATAGAAAAGTTTGCATTGCCCTCTAAAGATTGCGTGTGGCATTTCTTGCATGTTTGTGTAAACAATTTCTTGTTTTAGCTGTTATTTTTCTTGAAGTTCTTCTTTTTGTTTTTGTTTTTTTTTGCCAAGTAATTTACATATTTGGAAGCATGGTCTGGCCATTCGTCTAAGCGCCCCCGCCATTTATTCATTAATTCCAAGTCGTCCGACATAAATTAGTTAACTTTGGACTCGGAATCGGACTCAAACTCAGACCCAGGTCTCTGTCTCGTTCTTGGCTGGGAAGAATTTTAATGTAGCGACGCTCAGTATTCCCCAAAGAGAGGGCAAAGAGAAGCATTCAGTTGTTGTAAAGTTGTTGTATATATTTTTTTTGGGTACTCAACGGTACCAGAAACATTGTGGCAATGGCAGAGATACAACTAACATAAGCTGGCTGCGGTTTCTTCGTTCGGCCAGCAAGTGAAGTGCATGCAACAACAAGAATCGTGCAACCTCTGGCTGGGGCAGGCGGTGCTGCCAACTCAAGTAGAAAAATACTCGTACAATGCAATAATACAAAGTAAAAAAAAAAACAAAAAAAACATTGTAATATGAAACAACAGCGGGCGTGAGCATGAAAAGCGAGCGAATGCCGATCCATTGGTTGGTTTGCTTTGGGTTTGTTTTGGGTTGGTTGAGCCACCTTCCTTTTTGTTGTTTCAAAGTTTTCCTCGAGTTTTTTTGTGTTGTTGTTTTGTTCGCAACAATCTTGAACATTTTTTTGGCGCTGTCTTTTTGTTACTGCCTGCTGCTGCTGCAAAAAAGAGAGAATGTGGGCCGCAGGCGGAAACACCCAATACAAGTCACATCTGGATTTATGTCATGCCTTTAATTGGCTGCTGTGCCGATGCCGACTTCAGCTCCAACTCCAACTCCCACTTGCACAAACCTCAAGCCCAGACCCAGACCCAGACTCCGACTACGACTCAGGCCAACAGTTTGGCCCCTGTCATCCATTAGCTGGCGAAATCGAGTTTGGTAGTTAAAAAACACAAGTGCCAGCCAGGCAGCCAGAGAGGCAGAGTTGCAGCCAGCCAGGGTACTCTATACTGTAGCTGCCCGCCTCTTTGCCAGCAATTAAAAGCAAATTTTTGTGTCCGCCATCTTCGGAGTTTTTCAGGGCGCAATTAAAAACGAATTTTGCCCGCGCGCAGCTTGGCTTCATTAGGCTTTTGGATGCGGCTAAATGTGCGAGTTTAAATATTCATATGCAGGATTACGAATAGTCAATGATTTTGGTTGGCTAAACTCGAATGATATACTATGACTGGTTGGGACTAGTGGGGCGGACATAAGTAACGGAATATCGTAGTGTCGCCAGCTGTCGGCAACTGTTGTGCGATTTCAAATTAAATTCAATAAATTTTTTGCATATATGCAGAAATAAAAAAAAATAAAAAAACATACTCGGCGAAATATCAACACTTGCAAGGGTTGTTGACAAGAACGGTGATGGGAAGAGGGGGTGTATGAGAGGAGTTCCACTTGAGAATTTAACGCCAAAGCCGTCGCCCAGTCTCTGGCCCCTTCAGAATTTATGCGCTCCAGCGACAACATATGGTCACGTAAATTCATGCGACAATATACGATATGATGTCACACACACACACACACATCCACACCCAAAGACACACATGTGTGTGCGCTTTATTTTTTATGCAAAACGTTGTAGGGATTTTTTAATATGTGAAAAGAGTCTTCAGTTGAACTGGAAACTGTCGCAACTCGTGGGCCTCCTCAGTCTGTCGCCAGTGTCTTTGATTTATGACTGACAGCCGCCATTCGCCTTAGTTAATAAGCGTGGCAGGCGATGCAAACAATAATTTCTAGAAAAGAAACTTTCAATGGCTTAGGTGCTTATAGGTTGGGTTTTTGCCTTAAAGGAAAGCGTAGCAAAGGATAGAAACGATGCAAGTGGTGCTAAACATTAGGTAAATAATATATCGAACTTATCTATTACAAACTTCAGGATAACGAAGTTGTCATTATATCCAGAACACAATTATGTTTAATCAAAAAATCATATTATATTATATTGAATATAAAAGAGTTTCAGAGTCGATTTAGTTGTATATACAATGGCTGAACCTTTAATTTTAGAACTTGATTCGACACACCATTTCTGGATCCTACAGATCAATAAACTTACGTTTTGTTGTGCAGTTTTCCAATAGTCTGTCCGATGTTAGGGTTGTTTCGTAGTTTTGCCAGCTTTTGTTTTTATAATGCTTTGCCAGTTGCCAGACTTTTGGCCTTCTCCGGGCTGACCCCTTTTTCCGGGACAGCTATTGGCTGTAACTTATGGCTGCCCCAGCAGCGTTTGGCAGAGTGTGAAATTGGCAAGCAGCAAAGTAAAGAAACTTTTTTGTGCCTTGTGGCCAGCTAACCAGCTAGACAAGCAAAGAGAGAGAGAGAGAGAGAGACAGATGGAGAGAGAGGGAGTGTGGTGCTAGTTCATAATTCGAAGCAAGAGATTTCCTAAAATATTAGTTAAACAAAACATAAACTAAAAATAACATTGCAGACGGTTTTTGCATACGAGCCGTGTGCTAAATCACCTAAAAGCATGCAACATAATTCAGCTGGCAACACTGGCAGCTTCTTGCCACACACACACACACGTACACGGACGAAGATGTAGACTTCAACTGGCGACAGAGCAGCCCAAAGAAGCGACGAAGCTTAACGTTTCCGTTTCCTCTATGCTCAAGCAGCATACAAAACTCGAACACACACGAACAATCCACCCACCCATCCACCCACTAGGCAGGCACTTTTAATGGGACTGCTTGGCATGCCTGCAGAAGCAGTTGGAGTACGTTTTGTTTTGCATGTGCATGAGCTAAGTGAATCTCGAGTCTGAGTCTGAAACTGAGACTGAGACTGCCTTCTGGGATGGTGGGACAAAGGAGCGAAGGCAACAAGGTTGACATTAGCGAGTTTAGCGCACAACGAAACCCAATTAGAAACGAGAAATACGACACCAAAGTGAGGCGACGAAACAACATGAATATAGAGAATCCCTTCCCCATCCCTTCACCTCACCTCCGTGCCAGCGTTCGTGCACACAGAGGCCAACAATGAAGCGTGTAATTACAAGCGTAAATGGCGGTCCAAAAGACGCAACGGTGGGTGGTTTGGGTGGGTTGAGTGCTGCTTTTGCCACTTGCTACATATCACATACTCGAACGCGCGCGAAAAAGACGACAACCATTTTTCTGAAAAGGGTTGTGCCACTGAGTTATGGCGCCGGGTGGCTTGGTGGGTGCTGTGAGATGTTGAAGGTGGTGCACACGAGCTGTGAACGCGTCGCGGCGCATAATTACTTTACAAGTTCATTATAAAGCATCATAAATCTATAAAAGAAGGACAGAGAAAGAGAGAGCAGTGTCAAAGAATGAAATTCTCCTTTGAATACAACTTTGAACTTTGGCACTTTCTTTTTTGAGGAGGGCTATTGTCGCAACGCGTGTGTGTGTGTAAATTGCGAGCATAATTCTGAGGGATGGGCAAAAAACCGAAACAGAAACAGACTAAAACAATAGCAAGTAATTCACTTGCGAAAATGTTATTGATTACAACACACGAAGTACGATGACAAAAAATGTGCGAAGCCAGCCAATAACTCCGTCCACTGTGCAAGTGCGTTACAGTGGGCGAACTTGGAGTCAAAATAGTTCATAAATATTTAATTATGTGTATGACAGTAATGATAATAAGTTGTAAAAGTCTTCAAAAATAAGTTAAAAAGGTTTTTTAATCACAATTACCTTTTACATTTGATTTTTGTGCTCAAAATTATTTTTCCTAAAAAATATCTGTATCTTATATAAATTCTTTGATTAAATAAATCACTTAAATGTTAATAAATGATCAGTTGTAATGGAATTAAATGATATTCTATCTAATTTCTTTTAAAACAAAGCTCAAAATGCTTCAATATAAAATATTTAAAGCGGTTTGGTATATTTGTTCACATTTGTTCCACTGTGTTGTAAAGTGTTTTTGTTGATTTTGCGCAAAAGCAATTTGAGTATAAATCTTCTAAACGACAAACTCGGCTGCACACTTGCTAACACACACACAAACACATTCACACACACACAGCAGTCAATGTGGACTGCAACTATCGAAAATGGAGAAGGCAGGAAATGGAATCGGTCTAGGAATTGGTAGTAGAGAGCAATAGGAATATGAACGAAGCAGCCGGCTGACTCGGAAATTAACTGCTAGTTTCACACGTTCTAGCAGCCAGAAAATGGCAACAAACAAAACAAAAAAAAACATCGCACAAACCCGAAACAAACGTACAAATAGGGAGGAGAAAAAAACCTAAAAGAAATGTTGCACTAAACTTTCACTTTCGCACAGCGAGTAAGAGAGAAACAATGGAATAAAAAAAAACTGCGAAGTAAATGTTTGGCATTTGCCAGGGAGCAGCTGCTCTGAACCCAAAACCAAAACACACCCTTCCCTCTCTTTTGCTCTCTTTTCCACACACAGAGTTGGGCCATAAGTTTTTCGTTTAGTTTTTTTTGGGGGGGGGGGATGGCGAAGACAAAAATAAAAATAAAACTTCAAGTGCCAATTATGTGTGAAATTCCGACACTTTTAGCTTGTTTACTTTTATGCGCTCTTAATGAAGTTGCAACTTGACATTTTTACACACACACGCACACTTAAATGTAATGTAAGTTGAGGTGTTTTGGAGAGCTAATTATGAGAAACTTGACGCATCGCAAAAAATGATTCTTTTTGGGCTCAATCTCACATCGGATAATCATCGCAATGGCTGCCACAGCTGCCACACAACACCATTGAAAAAGCAATTAAAAACGCATTCGATGCGATTCGCCCGAAACGATAAGAAACAAGGCAACAAAAACAAAAACACAAAGGCGAAAACAGCAGCAGCAGAGGCAGCAGCCCAGTTAAACGAGTGGGCGTGTCAAATCAGTTGGGCGCTCTCAAATGCAATTAAAAGATACAGATACTCGCTGCTGTATCTCAAAGATTGCCTACCCCACCAGCAAAGCGCACTCCTCCCACCCTGTTCAGTACATAAATAATCGTCGCATCTGCAGGCTTATCAGTTTTGGAAGCCGCGCCATTTTTGTTGCGCAGTGTAATTTATGTTTGACACTTGCGTTGATTTTTTGTTTTTATCGAGCAACACGATTTGAAGAGAGTTTGGCTGGCAGGAAATGTTGCACATTTCCGTTTCTAGTTGCCACATAACTTCTCGAGATAACTGAGACAGATAGCTGAGATGACGTCAGCAAGCGTATATATATTTTGTAATGTTTTTCAGTTCTTGTCTAATGAACTCTGAAATTGAAAATTTATATAAAACGACTGATACAACTGGTCACTGTCCACATGAACATCATCATCGTCTGTATCATCGAACTGCTTCCGCTTGATGCCCCCTTTCTGCCGCTCTCAGCTCATCCTCTGCAGCTGCTGCTGGTGCTGGAGCTGATGCTGCCCCACGATATGAAACAGCTTGACATCGTGCCACTTATTTATTTATTTATAATGTCCGACATCGACTTTAGGTCTTGGATTTGGCGCTTGCCTTGCTGACTGCCTGACTGCTTGACTGCTCGAATAACTTCATTTAAGAGTCGCGTCTTCTTCGCCTCTAAAAATGCTTTTGCTTTTTGAACTGTTAACAGAGTTTTTCTGTTTCTCTGTCTCTCGTATCTCTATGTCGTCCCGCCAGATGTCATGTTGCTGTCCATGGATGGAATCGAGCCAAAATAGAGTCGTTGATTATTTAAATGAAGGCACGACCAAATAGAAATAGAAGGCGTTCCACACACTCACACATGCTTATACCCAACGTACTATCTCTATCTATTTGTACAGCTACACATATTTTTGTATCTCTTGTTTCAGTATCGGTATCTTTGTCTACATGGCAATATGGAAATGGCGTGTTGCGTGTTGATTTGTTTCTATTTTGTATACATATATTTTATGTATTGGGCTGGGGCGTTCACATCGCTCATTAATTGAGCTATTAAGATAAACCCGCAGCGCTTTTTTTTCATATTTATTTTTCGTTCAGCTTCAACGCTTCGAAGCATTTCGTGCTTCAACTTGGGCCACTGGGTCAGTCGTCATCTGGAGCGTCACTCAACCAATGATGGAGTTATTATACACAATCCCCCATAACACAATCTCACACTATTATTCAAGCAGAGACAATAATAATATACTATATGTGATGTATTCATTGTCTCGCACCCAAATTGTGTTTTAATTGCCGTGACATGGCGGCCAATTCCAATATTATTTTGGGTTCGCGTTTTGTTTTCCACTCCGCATAAGGAAAGTGAAACATTTAACATTATAGAAAAATTTACAACACTTCAACCCATTTGATTAAAAGTGTTTTAAAGTTGAGATATGTGATCATGGTGAGAACTTCACAATTAATATAATGAGTGAAAAAAATGGTTATTAAATTTAACACATAAAAATCTATAATTTGTATGTCTTTAAAGTTTTCTATAATAATAAAAATCTACTGATTTTAGAGTTTTTATACCCTTAACCCATTGAAAATGGGTAAAAAGGGTATAATGGATTTGTGCAAAAGTATGTAACAGGCAGAAGGAAGAATCTCCGACCCCATAAAGTATATATATTCTTGATCAGCATCAACAGCCGAGTCGATATAGCCATGTCCGTCTGTCCGTCCGTCCGTCTGTCCGTCTTTTCGTCTGTCCGTCCGTATGTATGAACGCGTCGATCTCATAGACTATAAGAGCTAGAGACTCCAGATTTGGTATATAAGCTCGCCTAATCCCTAGGCAGTACAAGTTTGTTTTAGATTTTCGATAACTCTTCCTGTTTCCGATATACACATGTAATCGATAACAACAAAATCTTCAATTTAGAATACTTTTTGATGCAGTTTGAAAGATTAGACTAAATAAAGACAATATGTGTAATGTAATTTTATTGAAATCGGCTGAGAAACACTGGAGATATGGAGTATTGAAATTAAGAAGGTATGCCCTATACGTGTATACATACAGACACTCACACATACTTGCAAGCACTGCCTGTATGCGTAAATTATAGGGTTAAGGGTATAGTCTAGTCGGGATTTCTCGACTAGAGCCTTCTTACTTGTTTTATTCTCCAAATATCCGAATCAACATGAAAGAATCATACCATTCATTAACTTTACTTTAAGTTAGGGTAACGCTTAAATAACCTGAACAATAGTTAGCCTGGAAATTGTTTATATTGCTAATGTTTTTGCCTTCACTATGTTTTTATGCAAACTCTTTAGTAAAAAATGTTGAGTTTTACTTAAAAAATAAAAGGAGATAGTTTTCAAGTTCCTGAATTATATGGAAACTTATTAGGCAGCTTATCTGTTTGCATGCCATCAGTAAAAAAGGTTTTCTTTGTAAATATTTTATAATAATATAATAACAATATCATAAATCATAATATCTCATTGTTTTTCTCTTCGCTCTCCCTCTTTGTATTTGCACATAAGAAACTCCATTAAATTGCTGTGTACCGTAAGAGCTTCAACGCATAACTCAAAATATAAATGCAGGACTGCATTTCATGCGCTTCTACTCCCTTCGGCAACCCCTTGGCCACAGATCAAAGATCACTGATTAGTGTTCAGTGATCACTTCATGTACAGGAGGAGGCTACCTGTTGCGGCAACAACGGCAGCTCCGGCAATGAATTATTTTAATGACGAGCAAAATGTGCGCGCATCTTTTGCGTTTCGTTGTTGTCCTGCGCATGCGTGAGCTGAGCCGAGTTGCCGCCGCCATGCCATTAAAACCAGTTTACGTAACAGTTGCCCCCGACTCTGCTGCCTGCTCCCTGCTCAACTGGCGGCCATTGAGCGTTGCGCTTGCACCTTAAAATTAACCACAAAAGTATAAAAAAAACTGCGTGCGAGTCACTTGAGCCGTGCCATCGTTAAGCTGATTTAATCGATGCAGCAATTTCACCAGAGAAATATTTTGGTTGTGCCTCTCATATCACAGGTCACAGCGTGGCCCCATCAACAAAGTGAATTTTTGGGAGCACAATTATGTTTTTTTTTTTGGTATAATTTGAAAGGTTGTGCGAGACACGAAACGTTTCGTACACTTAATACGCGTACATGTTCGCTTAATCATCTTTGGCACATCATTTTGGCTGAGCTCACGAGAATGAGAACATTGAGAGATAGAGAGGCAGTTGATTTGGGAATGGGAAACGGGATTGGACTGGCAATCGGTTCAGTTCAGTTGTGGCATAAATCGCAAAACTCAAACAAAGTCAATTATTAAAGTGTCACCAGCGACAAAGAGAGAGTTAGAACGAGGGAGAGAGAGTGAGAGGGATGAGCTCCAGAGTGTATCTTTTGTGTGCAATTAAGAGCTGATTGCTATTGCTAACAAGGATGCGAGTTTGAGAAACATTCAAATTCCAACTGCAAGATGTAAAAGGTGTACGATTGTGTGTGTGTGTGTGTTTGTGCAGCTGTGCACACCCAAAACGTGTAGCTCAAAATTTGCACACACACAGACACCAATAACACATATAGGCATGTATCTGCAAGATTGCGTTCGTGTTCGAAATTGCAACTCAATTGCGCATTTACCACCGCAAGCATCAATATTCGAGAGGCATAGACAGCAATCGAGAGAGATACAGAGGCATAGGCATCGGCCATAATCACGTCTCCGGGAAACAGTGCCCCCCGCACCCTTCATACCTCTCCTCATCTTCAGCTCTCTCTCTCTGCCTCCATCGGTATACGCACTGGGAATCGCACTGTCTCCCTGCGGCCAATTTAATTGACAGATTTAGTGCGACTCGATTGGCAGTGCGGAAAATTAGTTTTCCGTCTCCGCAATCAGACTTCGACTTTCTGCGTCCGTCTCTCGGGCGCATTTTAATTGTTTTATAGACACTCTGCAACAACAACAACACTATATATACACTAATATATGCCCCCACCTTCTCGCAACATAAGGTGAAAGACACACGCCCACAAGCGGCACGCACGAAAATAGATTTAATTAAATTGCAAACAAAATGCGTGCGTTGTGAGAGTAAGACAAAAGGCATAAGGTGGGCGGAAGGGTGGTAAGGGGCAAGCTATCACACACTCAATTAATCGATTTCGTATTGATTGTGTTGTGTTTTGTATTTGTTTTCGCCTTTTGGCCAGAAAGGATTTCTCTGTCAAACAATTTCCGGTTGAGCGATTTCCGCACATCTTTTGCGTCTTTTGGCCTTGATTGTAAGTCATAGCAGAAAGCAAAAAAAAAAACTTAAATGAGAGTTCTGAAGTGGAATAAACAGCTTTGACTGCGGAGATTCATATGAAGTTTGTCATAAGACATATGTTACTTGTATAGCAGATTATTGAACCTTCTTGAAACTACAACAGAAAATTAAATTAACTTATATGTCTAAACATTTGTATTTGAAAACCGAGTCCACAATAATTTAATGTTAAATTCAGTTTTTATCTTAACTGTTCAATCTCAATACATTTTTTTATCGATTAGCTATGAAGAGAGAGAGAGAGAGAGAGATTGAGAAAAATGTTCTTTACCAAAGATAAAACAATTCTTAAAAAGGGAATAATTTCGATCTCTAGCCAAGATAATCGAATGTACTCATACTTTCTCTGGCACTGACTCTCCTCTCACTCCTATTTAGTTCCAGCTAAGCGCTTGAAGTAATTCCAGCGAATGACGAACAAAACTGTTGCCTGATTATCAAAGTCTGTTTTCAGTTTCTTCTTCAAGACGTGTTTCACGATGGATGCTTCTCACTTTGTTTTTTGGGGCCACTAACGGGCGCGTGCGTGACATTTTTATGTGCCGGCAACGGTGACGACAAAACAAAACATAAATAAGAGCAGGAGGAAGGGAAGTGGAGCTAAGGTAGCGTTTGAAAAGGGAGCTATTGGAGATGGGAATTGGGGGAGGTTATTCGAGGAAATCGAATTAAATATAAGTAGTTGCCTTTTGCCAGGCTGTGTACGATTATCACCGTATCAGATACATACGCATGTGTGTATCTATGTATCTTTGTGTATATAAATAGATGTTGTAGAAGCATAGATCAGACGATGCGCCGCATGCAACATGGAGTCACCGTCACCTAGAGATTTATTGGCAACGCCCTTGCTCAAGGGTGAGTCACAATGAGCGAGAGAGAGAGATAGTCTCTACGTGAGTGAGTGAGATAGAGATATTGTGTGGTGAGGCAGTTGGCCAAGATGTGGGTCTACTTTGTTTTGTGCCTTTCTTCTTCTCTTTCTTTATATTTTTATTTGGGGCTCCCGTTTTGCCTCAAAGTTCGTTGCAAAGGCAAACACGTAAACTGTCAAAACTTTAAATCCCGCCGGAATTTAAGTTAAAAAATACAACACGTACGCTGCTGCGCGTTCTCTGGGGCCGCAGCTGCTGCAAGAAGCGCTTCTTTCTTTTCCTTCCTATCCCCCAACCCGAAAAAAAAATCAACCGTCAGCAGCGTAGACATAGAGAACCTTGAAATTTGTATCTCAAAAGGATACAAAAAGCAGGCTAAAATAGATATATGAGTATGCTGCAAATGTTGCTAGAAGTCGCCCCAACCCCTCCACACCCTCCACAACCTTTGGCTCGTCTAAATAATCTAAAAATTTATATTTCACGCCTTGCCATAGAAAGTTTTATTGTCTAGTTAAAGCCTTTCTTCCTCTCTCTCTCTCTCTCTCTTGTGTTTAAATTATGTACTTAGAAATACACAAAAATGCTCCAGAAAAGTCTACAAAAGAAAATGGCGCGACGCAGCAGGAGATGTGGCAAAAGAAGAAGAGCAAGCCAGCAAAATGAATTTCGCACTTTTTTTGCATAATAAATTTAAAACTTGGCCAGCGATGAAAAAAAAACTCTGAGCTGAAGAAAAAAAAAATATATTTATATATATAGAGAAGCAAAGTTTGGTAAAAAGTTTATTTTTGCATACATATCTCTAGTATTACTGTGTATAGAGCAGAAGGTTGAACAGGGGGCAGGTGGTGGGAAAGAAGAAGAAAAGCTGCGGCAGGCGCGTGACAAATTCCATTTAAAATTGTTGAGCTCAACTCACGTACTGCATGTTGCTGCTGTTGCTTGAAGGAAGCGCGTCGAGAGACGCCTCCTTTTTACCGAGTTGCCTCCTAAATAAAATGAAACTTTTGCCAACCTCAGCGTGATGTATTCGAATGGCACAGGACATGCGCCAGGACTCTGCCAGAATGCGTGCGAACGAGCTGGCAATCGGTTGAGTGCGAAAGAGATAGACGCTTGGCCAAGTGAAGCTCTGCGATTTAAGTTAATCAGCAAAACAGGTTTAGTGTTAAATAAATGTATTTATGCGGCTCTTCGCCATTCCATTCGTATTATTTGCATTGAAAGTACTTAAAGGCAAGGCAGATAAATTGGAATTGCTAAGATTCAGATAAATGTTATGGGTAACTGTAAAAGAGATGCTCACTATCATCTACCATCTATTTCAATAAGTATTTGTAATATATGTATATATGTAATATGATCCTTGGCCAATGAATTCCACACATCAAAACATTAGAATTTTCAAATATATTCAATATACTTTTTTTTGACTATACAAACATGTAATATACATATATTTGACGCTCAAAAATATTCGATTTACAATCTCATATATTTGATTTGTTTATTATAATCAATTAATATGCAATTATACACAACTTACATACTTAGTCATCGATAAATACGACCGATTTTTCTTAAGTCTTTTGCTTCCAAAACAAAAGCTTGAACTTTTTTGAGAATTCTCCAACCAAAAGCTCGACTTTATTGGTTATAAATCAACAAATTTTTAGAAAACAGAACTCAGCATTGTTTGATTTATAACAAATAAGTCTAACATACGTGCTAATACAAGCATAATTCTCAGCTATTCATCATTTTCGATGGCTTATCGGCTGCAATGCATCTGACAAAATCAAAAGTCACTAATTTCAGCAATTTTCTCAGCCATTAAATCAGTCGTTTATGTGTTTGTAAGCAATTTGCGTTGTTTGCCATTCAATAAATACAAATATACGAGTGTTTAAAATAAATATGTTTATAATTTTGTGTATATTGTAAAAGGTGAATAATAAAATTCTTTGTTGCCTGATGAACAATTTTATTTTCATATCGCTTTTATTGTCTATAAAATGTTCACGCCATTTATTTAATGTGCGTCTGATGTGAAAATGCACAAGTAAATATACATATATACACACACACACACACATAATACAATGTTGAAAATACTTGAATGCGAGTAAATGCGAAAGATAAATGCGTTTTCACTTTATGACTTTCGTGTCGGCATAAATTTGTTAATACCTTTAGGCCAAATTTATAACATAATAAATGCTCATAATATTTAACTTAACATTTTGCCAGGCCATGGCCAGACGAACCGACAAACCGACAGAGAGACCCCAGCCTCAGACTTAAATTGCGAGAGTCGCCCCAATAAAATGCGAAAGTTACTTAAACATTGTGTTCATTGGCAGCAGCAGACAAAGCCAGGAGCCGAGTGCATAGGCGCGCGGGAAGGGGCAAAATTATGATGATAAAATCTCTCTGCAGCTCTCTTCTGCATAATGCAGTTGAGTAGATGTGTGTGTGTGTGTGTCCTTGTGTGTGTGCACATAAAATTGAGTTATTGCACTTGAGGCAAATTAAACTTCATAAATATTTAAAATCAGAGATTAACACACGGCAGAGAATAACCAGAGACAGACAGAAAGATATGGAGAGAGAGAGAGAGAGTGAGTGAGATAGATATATATATATATATAAATTGAGTAGGCTTCTCAATTGTTGAAGTCACATTCCATGTTGTTGTTGTTGTCGACTTATGTGACTGGCCAATTAAAGTTGCATTACAATGGCATAACTGCAATTTAAGTGGCACACGGCGCAAACTTGCAACGTGCAACGATCTACAGATACACAGACAAACTGTAACTTTAAGCAACTGCCAATGGCAATAAAAATGAAATCTTGACTTTACTCTTGTTGTTGCCGGCTCCCTACGTCAAAATGTTGCTGAAAAATGTATATTTATGTTGTTGATTTTTTGACAACGACAACACGACGACAACAACAACAGAAACAAAGAGTTTTGCAAAATGATTTTTCAATTTAATATGGTTGTTGAAATGTTTATAAACGAAACCAAATGAGGCAATTGAACCCACACATGCTGTCTTACTTTGTCAAATGTATTTTTTGTATAATCCCCCGCCAAAATGGCAAATAAAACATTGAATTACATAACTTTATGATTTATTCTTATCTAATTTCGATTCTCTTATATTTTGTTTAGGCACAAATGGTCTGAGGAGACGCGGCCGACAGACATATACCCGCTACCAGACACTGGAGCTGGAGAAGGAGTTCCATACGAATCACTATCTGACCCGCAGACGGAGAATTGAGATGGCGCACGCGCTGTGTTTGACAGAGCGACAAATCAAGATCTGGTTCCAGAATCGGCGGATGAAATTGAAAAAGGAGATACAGGCGATCAAGGAGCTCAACGAGCAGGAGAAGCAGGCGCAGGCGCAAAAGGCGGCAGCAGCTGCGGCGGCGGCGGCGGCAGTCCAAGGGGGGCATTTAGATCAGAATTAGGTTGAATTATATACATACGTACGTAACAATAACAAATGCATACATTCATTTAGTATGCGTGCAGAGCAAGAAGATTGTAACAAAACAAAAAAAACAAACAAAAACAAAAAAACAAACCATTTACTTAACTTAAATGAATAATTAATTAATTGATTAATTAATATAAATATAAATATAAATATTAATATATAATAATATTATAATATTGATATTGTATGGTAACGTAAATGAACTTTTTTCAAATTGTTTGAAAAGCAAACCGAAAATACGTAAAACAAAAAACAAAAATCGCAAACTGCAACAAAAAATTACAAATTAAATTTCCTAGCATCGTAAGTAACTTGAATAAAGCGAAATGGAAAATAAAATAATATATAAAAAACAAGAAGCAAAGAGTAGTGAACAAAACACAGAATCTACTTACCGTAGATGCAAACCTAAATACGTAAATACATATTAAATGTAAAACAACAAATATGAATACAAAAAATACAAATGCAAATATAACTTAAAATTCCACAAGAAGCGAGCGAGCGAGAATGAAGTTTTAACTTATTGAAAATTGTTTGCTCGCATAAGATTTATTTTTTAAATGAGCAAAACTTTATGTTTTCCCAAAAAATTTCGGTTTAAAATGTTGTTTACCAAACCCTACCCAAACCCAAAAAAAATATCCCTTTGTTGCTTACTGCTATGTTTAAATTATTATTTTCAAGAAAAGCAAAAAAGTTAAAAAAAAAATACTCAAAAAAAATGTTAAAATGAATAAATTTAGATTCTGTTGATATGAATTTTTGTAAGACGCGTTTTTAAACTAATTGAAAAAAAATAAGAATTACGTAAAAAACAAAACTATTGAAAATTTAACTTAAATATAAATAGAATTTGTTAGCAAAGTAAAAATATATATATAAAAGTATATATATACAAAAACAAATTATAGAAAACTAACAACAACAAACGAAAATGAATAATAATACTACAAAAAAATGTGTATAGTTCGTGCTTAAACTTAATGCAATTTTAGTTAACTCTGTTTAATTTTAAATTAATTTGTTTAATTTAGTTTTTGTCTAAGGCTTTTTAAGCGTGCACACCACAAACAACAACAACAACACAAGTGAAGCTGTTTCTTTAAGTTTTTTAAACTAAATTAAATCCTAATTTTATTATGTTTAGTTTAATGAAAAGCGTTTATGAGATTATCTGACAACAAATCGAGCAGAAAACAAAAACAAAAGAGAAAAAAAAAGATAATTTTTGCCACGGCAAAACAAATAAATTATTGGTTTTGAAAAAATCTACAAAAAAAAAAAATCAAAGAAAAACGAATGAAATATTTGTGTTATTATTATATTTTAGTTGAATTTTTTTTTTGGTTTTCTCTACACACAAACAAACATTAGAGCTTGAAATCGTCGAGGTGATTTAATTATTAATATTATTATTATGATTGTGATTATTGTTTGTGCATGCGAAATTCCTTTTGATCTCGTTTCACGTTACTTGTTCGTGAGTTGTGCTATATATGCTATCCCTTGAACGATATCATTATCCTTATCGATAGCACGATAAATGCATCTCGGTCTGGCAACGAGCTGTGCTCGAATCTAGTTTCGAGATGCCAAATGCTATCTACTCTTAATTTCAGTTGGAATTCACTAAAGGGCTAAACAAGCAAACCTTCACAAGATGTATACGTAATTAGCGCATAAGGTTCAACAGATTTAACTATATATACACATATACATAAATCTCTATATATATATATATATATATGTATATTTATAATTATGTATTTTACATGAGCAACAACAATAAGAGAGAAAGAGAGAGCGAATATTTGCAAGATATTAAGTTAAATGTTATAGATTTTAATGGCAAACAAACAAACAAATGAAATGAAACATATAAATACGTAAATAGTGTGTACCCCCCTTTCCCCTCTTGAAAAAGAAGCTAAAAATACAATACGTAATCATTCAAAATGTGAATTGTCGTAGCAGCAACGGATATACGTAAAGAAAAAAAAAACAAAGGAAACGAAGCGCGTCGGCGTTAGGAATTTATTCAACAAACAACAAACTAGTACTACACACTACTTAGATACATACATAATGTATTAATTAACTGTATTGTACATTATTGTGGCTTTTTCTGTTATTACTTTAGCTCCTCACAGGCCTCAAGAACACAACCTAATTGTCATTTCTAATGTTTCTTTACTAATCCTTAATACACTCATGTATAAACGATGCAATGATTAAATACGATACGAACTTTCCCCTCCATCCCTCGAAATGCATGAACGGATACATTTCGGAAACACAATAAGTGTGTAGGGTAGACAAATCGTTTAAACTACTCTCGTATACTACTGTAATTCTAATTTAACGCCATTCTTCTATGTTAGTACCGTAAGTTGTAAATTATCAATATAAACTATACGTAATATGAATAAAAAGGAAACAACAACAAAAACCAGTGAGAAGTGTGGTAAAAAAAGTAAAACAAATAAAAATTTGAACTAAAAACTCAAACGAAAGTTGTCTTTTATTTCTGAAACATGGATGTCGCTGTTTGGAAGCGCCATCTGTTCCTCATTAAGTGAACCACAAAGCACACTGACAAAAGCTGACTGGCGTGCTTGCTTGCTGTCAGTTACGCTTCTGGCTGGTAGATGGCGCCATTGAAATGAGGTCAAAGTACTGCTCACCCTGTGACCATCAAATTGAAAAAACTCTTTTAGCGCCGACTCCCTAGACTTTATATATCGATAACAAACATGTTGTTTGATAGACCTGCGACCGAGCTTAATTGCAATAGTATGCAGCAAGGAGGAGCAGATATAACATTATTTTGACTTCACTACTCTTGAACTTAGCTCCCCGACCGCGCCTTTCTGTTTTATGGCATCATATTCAAGTGGTCATAGAGGTCGTCGTCAGTGTTATCCTAAAAGTATGCCGCAAGTTTTCATGATGATAATTTCTAGTCAATGTAGCAACCTTATTTTTGACTGGTGCTTGCACTTGCTACGCAAACCATGGACAAAGAAAACAAACCATGCAAGTCTATCTTTAATATTATTATATTACTATTATAGTAATTAATTAAAGCTTTAAAACTCTTTAAAAAATGCTTAACAAAGCTTTAAAATAAGCAAAATTATTAACGGCAGTTATTCCAAGAAGCTGTTTTAATAAAAAAAAATCATTGCATACTACTTGGCGATAAATTAAAATCAATAAATGTGCTTACAGTTGGGAGAAGATTTAACCTGAAAATGAAAAAACTATGCAGAATTACAATAAAGAATTAAGTTTTTGTACACATATTTTTTTGTATTTGAAACGTAATTATTGCTCCACATAAATGTTGACCATTCCTTTGCATATGTATATATAAATGAGTAAGTAAAACTTATGTAAAACTTTTCGATTAACTTAAATATTCTCAAGATAAGTCAATAATCCGTTATTATGGAATATTTTATATATATTATCTATTTTATTTCAGCCAATCTGCTCTTATGCTTTCAAAGAGTGAAAATTTCTCTTTAGCGGGAGTTTTTCTAGTTCCACTTGACGCTCCTAAAACTAGTTTTAACATTTAACAGCCCGTGTTTTTACACTCTATAAAAAGTGGTTTCTCCACTTATTTATTGAACAAAAATGATCAAAAACTTCCTTATTGCGTTTAATATATATTTATCACAACATAATATATATTGATATATAATTTTAATAAAGGTATCCGACAGTTTAATAATTCTATACTACAACACTTTAGGGTATTTCCACTTCGTCGTGTTGAAAATATTCTCATGCATATCAATTGCTGTCTCAATATGTTTCAAGTCAGTTCGGTTTGTGCTGTCGATCGGTGTGATTGCAAGCTGTGATTTCCTCAATTAAATTCAAAGTCGGATTAATACGAAAATTAATATTATTACCGATGCATTTACAACGACATTTATAATATTTCCGAAAGCGCTTTAACAGTAGTGTAGAAAATATGAAATTTAAATATACTGCAATACATTCACTGTGCATCTGCCTGATTTTGATAAGCTTCAATGCATGTAAGTAAAGTCCAGAACAAAAATAAAAATAGATCTAAAAATAAATGCCTTATAAAAGTACTACAATGTATACACACACACACACGCGATGCACTCTAAATGTGTGTTATTGATCGTGAGAAACGTTGCCGTAAACTGGATTTGAGCCAGCATTAAAAACAACTTGGCTCAGAACAACGAAGAGATAAGCAAAGAGAGGGAGAGAAACGGAGAGAAACGGAGAGAAGAAAAAATATTGAGATATGGGGAGCGAAAGATCTTTGGGTCTCTGTTATTGTTTCTGTTACTATTGGTTCTAAATGAGAGGCGTTATTTAAAATAGATAACAACAAACGAATTTTTATATAATATTTTCAATATATAGTAAACAAAATCAAGCTAGTATCTGAGTAATTTATTTGAGCATTTAAATAATATCTTTAAGTTTTTATCACGAATATGATTATTTTTATATAATTAATAATATCTTAATTAACATTTTATAAACGATAATATATATAATTGGAAACTATTTTATACTGAACATTAATAATGTTTGTGTTGCTTCGTTTTTTGTCGATTGCGGTCATCAAAATATATGTAGAAAGTATTGTACATATATTTTGTATTGATCTTTCTTATCTGCGAAGCAATGATTTTGACCTAATGCTTTGTTTGAATCATATTATATATAACGGATGCCAATTATTTGCACAAAATCTATAGGAAGTAAAAATAATATTTCATTTGCTCATTGCGAAATAAAGTTAAGTACAGAGTATTTTAAAGTGCATAAGACTCAACCAACTTGAGTTTGATATTACAGAATGCTGTATAAGTCGTATTCGAAGAATGGGTATTTATGTAAATGTCAAGCAATCAAATTATATTGCTCATCGCTTATTGAGAACTTCAACTACTACATTCGAAATGTGAAACAAATACTTAATGTTTATTCTTATGTTGAAAACAAACAGGTTCAGTTAATGCCGCTTGTGGTTCCTCGAAATTTGAGTGTGACAATGGCAGCTGCATTTCAGTGTTCGAGGTATGCGATGGCCGCAAGAACTGCCCGGATGGATCCGATGAAACGGGCATGACTTGTGTGTCCCAGAGACAGCACTGCTCCAAGCCCTTCTTCCAGTGCAGCTATGGTGCATGTGTGATAGGCACCGCTGGCTGTAATGGAGAAAAGGAGTGCGCGGATGGCTCGGATGAGACTCTGCTGCGTTGTGGTACTGATGATGATCTACGTGACTATGCTCGAAAACTGCAGAGTAACTGTCAGTGAGTAGCTTCCTACTTCTACATACTGTATTGTCCATAATAAAGCATATAATTTAATTACAGAGATAATGAGATCAAGTGTCCTTCTGGCATATGCATTGATAAGACCAGGTATCTGTGCGATGGCCATGATGATTGTGGCGATGGCAGCGGCTACGATGAGTCCGTCACACTGTGCGGACATCTCGAGTGTCCGGGCTACTCCTTCAAGTGTGCCACTGGCGCTTGCATTTCCAGCCAGCTGACGTGCGACAAAAAGAACGATTGCTTCGATGGTTCCGATGAGGCGCCACTGCTATGCAACACTACCTCAAGCCCGACGAACCAAGCGACGTTTGTACCACTAACGGATGAGTTGGGTTGTCCGTTGCCATACGGTGATGAGCGTCCCATACTAAAGGATAATCGTGGCAACATTTTGACACCTCCCATTATCAGGGCGACCGTGTACTTTTCCTGTAATCCCGGCTATGTGCTCGAGGGACCCGAAAGCAGTCCCTGCGCCAATCGTCAATGGAGTTTGCCCCTTGTGCCCAAATGCGTGAGTGAGTAACTTTTGAAAATATATTCCTTTTGGTAGAATACATTAAAAACAAGTAAGAAGGCTCTAGTCGAGAAATCCCGACTAGACTATACCCTTAACCCTATAATTTACGCAGTGTTTGTCAGTGCTTGCAAGTATGTGTGAGTGTGTGTATGTATACGCCTATAGTGCATACCTTCTTAATTTCAATACTCCATATCTCCAGTGTTTCTCAACCGATTTCAATAAAGTTTTCACAGATTGTCATTATTTAGTCTAATCTTTCAAACTGCAAAAAGTTTTCCAAATTCAAGATTTTGTTGTTATCGATTACATGTGTATATCGGGAACGGGAAGAGTTATCAAAAATCTAAAATAGACTTGTACTGCGCGGGGATTAGGCGAGCTTATGTACCAAATCTGGAGTCTCTAGCTCTTATAGTATCTGAGATCGACTCGTTCATACATACGGACGGACAGACGGACATGGCTATATCGACTCGGCTGTTGATGGTGATCAAGAATATATATACTTTATGGGGTCGGAGATGCTTCCTTCTGCCTGTTACATACTTTTGCACAAAACCATTATACCCTTTTTACCCATTTTCAATGATGCAGATCTATCAGATTTCTCAGTTTGAATCTGTTAAGATCTTTTGGTTGCGAACTCTTGAAAAATGTGCTTTTAAGTGTGTTAAAGTCTTTGATCTTAACATTAATTTAAAATACATATATAATTTAAGAGAAATAAGGTTTTTAATCCAGATCTATATAATCATGCAGAATACTGTGACTCTATGCGTGACTCGAATGGTTACTCCAAAGATCTTTTTAACGGCTATTCTACGCGGGCCACGTGTGTTCTCAATGGCCAGCAGGTGAACTGCGCCCAACGCTACCATCCCCCAGGCACTGAGGTAAAGTTCGTATGCGCCACGGGCTTCCAGACCCTGAAGACCACACTGCCGGACATCAGGTGTCTGGCCAGTGGACACTGGAGTCGTGAACGTGAACTCTGTGACCAGGAGTGTGGCCAGATAGCGACACCCATCAAACAGTTTTCGGCTCATGGTTATTCCATTAACAATACGGTGGTTCCCTGGCATGTTGGTCTCTACACCTGGCACAATGAGCGGAATTATAACTTTGTGTGTGGAGGATCTCTGCTTAGACCCGATGTAGTCATCACGGCCGCCCATTGTGTGTGGAGCGAGGTGACCTTACAAACTTATGGATTCGAAACATTTCGTGTGGTGGCCTCCAAATTATACAGAGGCTACAATGATGTCACCAATGAGGATCGCAGGCAGGAGGTTCAGGACATCAAGGTAGCACCGTAGGTACAACTTAGAAGAATAATGCGAATTGTATATTAATAGATTCTGATCTTTCACAGTAACTATAAGGGACGTGAGGATAATTTCCTCAACGACTTGGCCATACTCATATTGAAGAAACCCTACGAGTTGAGCAACACTATTCGGCCAGTTTGCATATCCTTTTCGAAGTTTGCGGAAAAGGAGTCCATCAATAATGAGGTGAGAGGTAAATTTGCGGGCTGGAACTTTGAGGAGAAGCGTGAATTGCAATTTGTGCCGGCTGAATCGCACATGAACTCCGTGTGTGTGGAAAAGCTGATGGATATAAGTACCGATAAGTTCTGCATGTATACGCAGGGCAAGTCCTTGGCCTGTCAAGGTGATAGCGGTGGCGGATTCACGGCTCAGCGAGAGACGCTATCCGTATGGAAGGGCTCGAGTCGTCATTTCCTTTATGGTGTGATAAGCAGTGCACCGAATGCGGGACAGTGTGCCCAGAGCTTGACAACACTTACCAATATACAACACTTTGAGGTCATGATCAAGGATGCTCTTAAAGACAGTGATGTCCTTAGGTCTTAAGCCAGCAATACTTAAATATATATGTATGTAAGCACACCATTTTAATTATACTTATTCTTAAAAATTTTATAAATATTTAAATAGAGATCATTTTTACATATTTACGGACATGTAAATTGCTATATCGACTCGGCTGTTGATGCTGATATACTTTATCATTATTTTTGGGGTCGGAGATGGTTCCTTCTGCCTGTTACATACTTTTGCACACAACCATTATACCCTTTTTACTCATTTTCAATGCGTTGAGGGTATATCGTGTCGTTTTTAATTTTCCTTATTCACTGAACATTTAACCAGTTGTTGACATAAAATAGTTATTCCTTTTTTATATCTTTATGTTATTCCTCGGTGTTTGTTACTCATCTCTGTGTCCTGTTCTCAATATGTCATTGTGGACATTTTATATAACATCAAAGTTGTTAGGTTCATAAATTAGCTAACTCTGGTTAGGCTTCTACCTTCTCCTTCTTGACCCTTCTTTTGCTCCATTTGTGCAACTATCTTTGAAGCCATTTGTAATTTTTTTACTTGCACAAAGAACAACAAAAATAACGGGCAAACAAATTTTAGTCCACTTCTGTTTTATGGCAAATTAATGGAGCGACATGCTGTCCGTGTTCGAACCAAACAAACTCCGCCTGTCCGCGAACCCATCTCGCTTCCCGCCCCCATCTTCACTCGAGCCTAGCAGGTGGCCCTGCATTAAGAGCGTTAGGCAGAAAGCCCATCAGTGGACCATGGACCCCATCTGCCCCTGACCAAGTGTGGCGCGATGCTTTGGAGCTTCTGCTGTTTGTTTCACACATGCCAAATGAATGAGTTTCAGTTGGTTTTTTTTCTGTTCAGTTCTGTTCTGTTCTGCTCTGTTACTGCTGCTGTCGATTTGGTGGGAGTTTGTTTCTTTTACCGACTTTGCCGACCATGTTGCCAGCCGGGCTAACATATTGGACATTTATTATTTTCGTGAGTGTTTTTGCTCTTCGCGTAAATTATGGCGCTTTGGCCAGCTGCTGGATGTGGATGAAGAGAGTTAGTTAGGGGGTGGTCAGGGGAACCACTGTTGATGCCCCAACTGCCAACAGTTCATTTGTTGCATTGTGTCGCCCCAAATTGGTTTGTACGGCGAAAACGCTTAGCTGGTTTCAGATTAGATCTGCTTTTGTGTTAAGTTTTTAACTGATAATAAGTGTCGCTAAGGGGGGTGGGAATAAGATGAAAGTGTTTGTGTGTGTATGTGTGATACGCATGGATGCGGGGGAGTGTTAAATAAATAATTGCATAAATTTTACATGTGCTGTTGCATGAATTATGGTCGGCGCAGCATAAATCGCGAATAATGTGCGCACTGGCCGTGCGAATATTTATGGCTGTGACTGTAAATCATCAAACCATAAACGCACTTGCAACGCCCAGCGGTCACATGGTGGCAAATGGACGCTTATCCCAAACAATCCCCACCTCACACTCTTACTGTGATTTTTTATTCAATTTTATGATTTTTGCAATTGAATATTGTTAGATATTAACTTGACAATCGGGAAAATCGGAGATGTCACAAATGTTATTAATATTCGCCCATTTAAAGACTTTATAAATAGATTTTTCTTTAAATTTTTTATATTTTTTTACTTCAATATTTTTAATGCAATTAATGAACTTCATTTGTAGGAGTATATATAGCCCCAATTTTAACAATTTTTCACAATATTGCAGTGTTTGCACATTTATATGGCATTCAGAAAAATGCATTCATGATATATGAATGCAAGCGAACTTAATAAAGTTGCGCAAAATTATATATATTTTAATCTGTGGGATATTTTGGAAATAAAAAATAGTTTTAAATATTTCAAAAGAAGCAGCATATATTTAAATAAGTTAAAAATTGAGTATATTTTTACTTAATAAGTCATCATTTTATTTATAAAATATACACTTTTTCCAGTTGAAAGAACTTAAAGAATATTTTCTTACGTTATTAAATTTATTGACTATAACGCATTTTCTTTTAAAAATCTGTTCAGTTGTGACAAAGTTATGGGCTCGGAAAGTATTGCATCCGTCCCCTTTGTAATTTTTGGGTCAGGAATTTGTACATGAATTTTGAGAAAATAAAACATTTCCAACAATGAATGCAGTATTTTTATTCAGATCAAGCCATGACTAAAAGGCCTTTCCTTTCAACAATCTGTTCAGTTTTGACAAAGTCATGAGCTCGGAAAGTTTTGCATCCGTTCCGTAGTCATTTTTGGTTTAGGAATTTAACTTCATTTCTTATAATATTTTTCTTCTAATATTTTTACTCTCAACTTAGTGAGCTAAATATGTATTCGAATGAAATATCCTTCGGATCTGATTAATTATAATTTTTATATATTTCAGATTAGTTTTTACACTCTAAGTACATATATGCACATAAATACAATTTATAGAAGTTAACAAATACTTTGTGAATACTTCAAGAAAAAAGTTTTATTCAGCGAAAAAGCCTATTTTGCTTTGAGTAGACTCACGCACAAACAAACATTTATAAAGCATACATACCTACATATACATACGTATTTTAAGGTAAAATGGCAACCGATTCACCCTTTTTAAAATGAAGCACTTCCGGCACATGCGGCCATTATTCTTAATACACGCATGGAAATGAACAGAAATTCGCCCAATAAAAGTTCAATGCCATAAATTAACAGCATCCTTTTGCCAGTCTGAAGGCTGGGCCCAGGCAGAGCTGGTTCAAGCAAAGCAGCTGCGATGGCCAGACGGGCGGGCAGCCAAAGCTCTGCATCCTGCTGCAGTGGCGCCTGCTGCAGCCACCAATAATGGTGTTGTTGTTGCTGTTGCTATACTCGGTGACGGTGATGCTGACCATTGCCCAAAGATATGCGATCAGTAAATACGTTTCCGCCTTGCCAGCTAATACACTTCCCATTTAGCTTCCGGTTGCGAACTGACTTTAACACACTGTAAAAATTAAAGGGTTGCCAGCTGTTGGGATGTGAAACGCTAATGCTGCACCAAAGTTATGCAGCGGAACGCAAAAATATGGAAAACAGAGAAGACATTACTCTCAGCTGTCGCACTGTGAACCCAACACTTTTGATGTCTTGCAATCATTTCGTTTTCTATATACACAAAGCAAGGAGCACAGGATGCGCGCTTAGATTTATGGCTGGATGGCCGACAAAGTGTCTGCGGTTCGGGTCAGCCCTCAAGAAGAAGAACTGCGTGGGTGCAAACCCAATCAAGACAGTATGGGAGAAAAGAGAGAGAGAGAGAGAGGAGAACATCTTTTTAATAGCTGCTGCTCGCCAATTGTGTAAAGCTAAAACTTTGGCGAGCATAAAGCAAAAAATTGTCAGAGATGAGAAACTTGGCCAACTCAAAGTCAATCCACGCAATGGTGGTCTGGCGGGAGTGAGAGTTGTGCGGTGGCAATGTTTTTGCGCAACGGTTGTCAAGTTTTTGCGGTGCATTGCAGTTTTCCAGACGAAAGTGCAGCGCTCGCATTTGAACCCAACAACCGGAAGTCGGAAGCACTCCATTCAATCTGTGAACAAGCAGGCAGCCACCATCAGTCACTGGCTCTCTATTTCTCTCTTTCGCTCTCTCTTGGCTTTGGCGACTCCTGCTGCAACGAAATGAGAAATTCCCTTTTTATTTAAATTCAAGCGTAAAACAGCACACAGAGTAGCATACAGACTCTTATGCAGTTAGAGCTCGAAGCAACTGCTGAGTTTTCCAAAAGGCGCTTCCGGCGCGAGGAAGATGAATGTTGTGCCACCGACAACACGATGACGCCAATAGTTTTTCAGCGCTGGCTCTCGTGCTGTTTGTTGACTCAGCAAAGTGCCAACAAAAAGTAAGCAACAGCAAAACCAATAGAACGCACACACGCTCACAAATGCCAGCAGTTTCTTTTACTCTAAAAGAATGCGCTTTATGCAGTGTTTGGTCAATAGTTGGAATATATTTAATCAAATTTAAATAAATTCCCCATTTAATCCCTGTGAGTTGAAAGAAAACTTTACGCAAAATCCTTGACCGAACTTTTTTTTAAAAAATACTTTTATACCGATTTTTATTTTTAGATATGAACTCAAAGATTTACACTAGCAACGCCGTATTTGTTTCTTAGTGTATCATTTTGATTTATTCGATGCTCGATTTATAATATCACTGAATTTTTTGTTAATTTGTTTAAGGAATTGTTAATAAAAAAATATAAATCTTGTACAAATTGAATGGACATTTTGCAAGCGACTATGCTAATAGCGTAATGTTTAACAACATTTTGCCCAGTGCGTAAAATATGTATTTATATTAACCTTATACATAATTTAAAGCGGGCTTATCATGAGTCCGATGACCTATTATCAATTTTTCAAGCTTCAGCTTCTTCAACACAAGCACGTGTCATTCTTTTTTAGTCAGTTCGGGGACAAAAACATTGTCGGGTGGCGTTTTTAATATTAAAGATCGTTAAGTGCAATAAAATGTTATATCTATGGATTTACTATCTATTAGCTATGCTAGCAGCTTCAACAGACGCCATGGTGAGGGAATTTGTTATAAGAAAGAAGAGTATGTAAGAAATATAACTGTGTATACAAATCCAATTTAAGATTTCCCACAAGACAGAATGCACAAGGAAAACGCGTCATGATGCTTTGGGTATAAAAAACATATAATTAAATAAGTGCTATTACATAAAATAAAAATATGGTTTAGATAATTCAAACGATTACTGGACACAGTTGGAACGAAAAGTTGAGTTATCAAAACAAATGAGATTTTCACCAACACTTCAAGTGATTAAACATGATCTGCTGCTGGCACTCAATCGAGCTTTCCCGAATCAGACATGTAGTATACATTACTTTGGCTCACGTGTAGCTGGTGTGGGAATCGAGAACTCTGATTTGGATATATTTGCAAATATTGGTTAATTACGATCAGTTATATGAAATCCAATCACTTCAAATCAAGTGTTTTTGCAGATTCGATTCCTAGGGATAATCATATTGAAATAGCGAGACATCAACTTTACAGAGCAGCTGATGTGTTATACAAAGCAGAAAACCAAACGTGGAAATCAGCTAACACAATTGTTTACACCATAGTTCCCATCATATCTGTGACTCATATTCCAACCAATATCTCAATTGATATTAATTTCTCTAGAAAAGCGTCTGCTACAAATGATCAGCTTGCCAATTATATGTTCGATCTGCAGCCAATTGGTAAGAGAAGCTCTCATGCTGTTAAAATTAATAATGATTATTCATTTGTTAGGACGTTATATGGTTCACTATCTACGGGACAGAGCAAAGAGCCTTCAACTGAATTCAGATCTTCGTAGTCATCATCATACCCTAATGGTTATTTATTTTATGCAAATGAAATACCTTTTGCCGTCTGTCCAATATTTGCAGAATAATATGGAGGCCGATTTTGGACGTAAGCTAGAGTGTTTTCCTTTGTTCTCCTTTGTTAACTATTTTGACTATTGCCTTTCAGCTGTAATAAGTAAATTCAATCAACTTTCTCATCTGGACCTGGGACTGCAAAGTATGGAGATAAGCCCTGAGAATACGAAAATTTTATTACAAGAATATTTGAAATTTTATCAAAATTTTGATTATGATAAATACATTATTGCTCCATATTATGGATCCTTGATAACGAGATCAAAGGCGATAATCCTAATACCAAAAGGGTTAGTAGAGTATACACAGTAAAAAAGATTTGGAAATTAGAAATTTATACACTTCTGTATGATTTGTAGGTCCAACATGACTTTTAGCAGCTGGATAACTCCCATTGTAATTCAAAACATGATATACCATAATTTAAATAATGCTAAAGCTCTTAAGCTCCAACATTTTAAAAGATTTTTGTCATCAGAGCACATTGTCTTAAATAATATAACAGTTGTAAAAATCGCTGTCTTGTTTCCGATTTGTTTTCCTTTGAATAAAACGGTTTATATATTTGTCGAATAGTATTTACTTGCATAATATATATTTTTTTCTTTTCTTATTTTCTTTTTAAATATAGGAAATTTTACAAATAAATAAAATTTCATATCAAATACTATTTTCGCACTTGTTCATATAATGGCATACTTTGGAGAGCGCAATAACATCATCTAAATAAATTAATTCATCTAAAAGTATGCAACACAAATATGACAAACAAATATTCAACTGACTGGATATTTTTGACTTCATATTTTTGAGGTTTGACGAACATGGGATTTACATTGTATGATTAAAGTTTTGAAAAAGCTTATAAAGCTTTAAAAAATGCCAAAATGCCTAAAAATGAGTAAGACAGTTTTTCCAAGACGCTGTTTTTACTAAAATCATTGCATACTTCTAGGCGGTATATTAAACACAATATTTGTGCATAAATTAAAATTTTTAATTAATTAAATTAAATGAATTAAATGTGTCTACAATTTGGAGAAGATAAAACCAAGCCTGATAATGAAAATTAATTATAATATATGTAATGCGAAACAAGTAATAGGGCTCTAGTCAAGGTAATTTGACTAACAGACAACTAATTCCAGACTTTAAGTGTGCAATCATTGTTTGCGTAATTCGATCACACAAAAAGTTAGTAATGAAACCGAACATCACTTTAGTAAATGTATTTTATAGTCTCTCCTTAATATTTAATGAGCATGGGATTTTTATTGTACGATTAAAGCTTTAATTTAAGATCTGGATGGAAAATAATAACAAAAATTTCTGGTCGTTACCCAAATTTCTCTCCAAATGGCGCAAAATATGCAAAATTTGAAAGCACCATCATTTATGTATGTATCTGGAAAAGTGCTCTGATCACATACATCATATAGGTTTTAGCTTTTTTTTAAAACACTATTTAGAAATTAACCCCATCATTGTGTATGTGCGTGCGTTTGAAAAGTAGACAAGCTGCTTAAAAACTTATCAGCGCTTGAGGCAATTTCCATGTGATAAGGCCAAATGGCAGTAGATGAAAATGTGAGTGGTTTTTGGCCTTTAAACGGATTAGAAGGCATTTTATGTGCCAACGAATGGGGCAGACACACACATTAACACGGTATTGTTCTGCGTAGGTGTAGGTGATATTTTGAAAAGGGATAAAAGGACAACATGCCCGACAAATGTCGTCGTCTGCCATTGCCCAAAAGCACATGTGTGTATGTGTGAGTGTGTGAGTGTGTGCTGGAACATCCATAAGTGTCATGTTCGGTATCCTCATTCATCCTTGGCGTGCACGCACGTTTTTTGCGCCCTTTTTGTTTTATTATGTGCACGAATTTCTATATATATACATACACATATAGATATATATACATACACATATAGATATATGTACACACACTTGTGTGTATGTGTGTGTGTGTGCGTGAGTGCGAGCCAAATAAATTCCGTAGCGCTAGAACCAAAGATTTATTATCAAATTAAATTTCTGACAGAATTTATTGCTTTATCTCTCGCCAAACATAGTTCTTTTGCCTCTTTCTCTTTCGGCAGCATCAGTAACACTCCACCAGCCGCCAACATTCATCCAACAAACCAACCATCCGAACCAACCAACAGTACCAACATCGAGCCCTGTTCTGAAAACCGAGAGCCACTTTCAAGTCCGTGCATATCCGGTATCGTTCCCGTCCTGCGTTACTTCTCCGGTAAACAAGCTGCGCAAATTTCATTTCCAGTTGTTGTTCACTGTTTTTATTTTCTTTCTCCTCTTTCTTGTTGTTTTTTGTGTTTTGTTTATAAAATTTATAGAGAACAAATTTGGACAATATGCGCGCATTATTCTCGCGTGTTTTGTACATTTATTTGCTGTTGATAGCAACACGCACGCACACACACACACACACACACACTCATGGCGTTTGTGCGTGTGTGTACAGTTCATAATGCGCGAAGAAGCATCGCGTTATTTGGGTTGTTACTGTTCCTGCTGCAACTGAAGCACCAGCATAACCTCTGCTACCTCTTTCCACATACAGATGATGCATCGCTGTTGCCGCTTTTCCATAATTAAGCAGCGAGCAGAAGCAGCAACAGCATCAGCTCCTTGCGGGCACAGCGTTCGTTGCCCCCTCAACCATCCACATTTAATTTTCAATTAGACATTAGTTTACAACAAACTTGTTCGAGTTGAGTTATAAATCATTTTGTGAAATTATGAAAATAAATTCGAAACGTTTATATTATTTTTTGGCGTTGCATAAATATCATTGTGTTATATTACAATTGTGAATATGTGAATGTTAATCAGAGGTCTTCAACTTTAAATTCTTTTAATCTTATTAAAGTTAAAGTTTGCAAGAATGTTTGTTACTCTTTAAAGCAAAAACTAATAAATGAAATTCAATGAAACTTGACAATTTATAAAGCTGATCCGTCTCAATAACATATAGGCTAGCATTTTATAAGATATTATAATCTAATCTGTGTTGTGGAACTGTCCTAAGTGGAAGACAGGTGACAACACAGACCAACAGCAGGCGGAGAAGCTATTAAGACTAAAAAACAATTTCAGACATATAGTATTGTTGGGAATACATTGTGATTTTAACTTGCATACAAAGACTATTTAATAAAATTCATTTCTAACATTTGCAGTCAACTTACTAGTACAGCTCGATAACATAAACTTATTAAGACCAAAAAAAATGTAGGTTAACAAAAGTGCCGAATGACAATTAAGTACAAATATGTACGTAAGTATGAATGTTTAAAAAGGCAAACATTTTTGTGATTTCTCTAATAATAACTAATAACTAATTGAAACACAGTTTTCTTTCGTCAATGTCACACATTATTTACTTACCTTATATTTATTAATTTTCAGCATTTACTTTCTATTTCATTTATTATTTTTCTAATTGTAATTTTCAAAACAAATAAATCAAACCGAATTTAACCCTGAAAATGAAACAAAGAACAAAGAAACTGCATTCGAGCCTGACTATTAAGCCTCAAAAGCGAACTAGCTACGAATTGGGATCGTTAATTCACGCGTTGACGATATAAATTACAACAATATGCCCGAGGCGGGACACCCACTAAATTAAAAATGATATAAACGATGCCGCGGGTGGCAAATAAAAGTGCCTCCGCCGACGCCGATGCCGCCAGCTCTCTCTCTCAGAAGGCAGTTGAAGTTGCCTAATTAATTTCCATTACAACGTGCCACGAGTTGCAAATTTTCAACGCACCAAAAAAGTGAATAAAACAAAACGCGCGACAAAAATCCAAAAATACATGAAACCAAGCTATGTTAACCATATGTGTGTGTGTGTGTGTGTCTGTTGAAGGGGGGTTGGGGCTGACTGGAGGCGATTAAATTAAGTGGCGCATTAACAATTGCACTGGCAGGGAGACAAACTAAATCATTTTGACGCCATTCGCTGAGAGCGTCACAATTCACACAAATATTCGTGTTTTACGACAAGAGAGATAGAAAGATATATAGAGAGAGCGAGAGAGAGAGAGTGGAAAGTGAATAAAGAGTGAAAAGTTGGCAGCATGGATCGCGGGCTTTTGGGTAATTTGTCAAGTGCGGGAATTGGCCGCACTTTGATGGGGTTGATTGGGGTGGCTGCAACACACAGAAAACAAAACACCAAAAAAAAAAACTAAGCAGCTTATTTTTTGGACTAAAACGTGGCACTCAGTGAAATTGGCTCATTTGCATTCGAAATTTAAATTAATGCAAAACCGCTGAAAATGGTAAAGTTGGGGCCCAAAAACTTTTACCACCGGCCGCCTGCCGCCTGCCGTTTGCCGCCTGCAGCCTCTCGGCTACTGCCCCTTCTGAATGTAGACGGAGCGGGTGCTTGGGGGCACTGGGCGTCTGATCATAAATATTCGCTGAAGCTCGTTAGAGAGGCTGCGAACGAATGGACGCGGATGCGGACGCGGACGCGACTTCCTTACTAACTACGCACGGTGCAAATCAAGTGGGGAAAATGGTGCTGCGGCAGCATCTGCTGCAGTGGCAGTGGAAAATATGTGTGGCCAGAGCTGGGCGCAACTTTCTTGCCGCAGTTCCTTATTTCTTATTCCCAGGAGCCACAGCAGCCGTAGCAGTAGCGTCCATGCCACCACCAATAACAACAACAACAACAAACAGAGCACAACATTAGAAGCAGCAGTAAAGTGGCGGGGATACAGTGGAGAGAAGTGTGTGTGTGTGTGCGCGCGTAGAGAACATCTTACTTGCTTTTTAAAATGTCCAATAAAAATTGCCGACACATTTCGCCCATATTTCTTCGGAATCCCATATAAATCACGCGCTGTAATCCCTCATGCTATCGCCGCGTCGTCTTGGTTGGCGCTGTCGACTTGGCCACCGCTGCCGCAGACCAGCTTGTTGGGGGGATGGTGGCGGAGAGACTGGGGATTGGGGTTCGGGTTTGGAGGTCTTCGAGTTTGGCAGTTTTGGCAATAAGAAAGTTTTTCTTTTCTTTGGGTCTGCATTGGCTTTGTTTGGGTCTCGCATTCTGCTCCTCTATGGGGACTGAGACAGTGAACCAAGGACTTGGGACTAGGGTGGGTTTGTGTGTGAGTACGTTTGTGTGTGCGTGTGCTCGAAGGGCTCATTATGGTGCTTGCGATTATTTGAAACTGCGAAAGTTTATTCATTGTGGGCGGTTGGCAAAGGGACGGAATGTGTGGCATACGTAAAATTGGTAAGATGTATGTCCATCATATAGATAAATCAATATCAATACATGTGCTGAATTCAGATTTTAATGTTACTCTGTCTCCGTCTGATACAGTGTTCGGTAAAACTTTTAAACCTATAGATATTAACACTAACATTCAAATGTTACTCACAACATTTTATTTAACATATAAAAATTAATATTTATTTTATAGAATCTTACTTTTTAATGGTTTAAATCGCACAAAACTACTTTCTAATCGGTTTTAAGCAGAGTTATATTTGCATCTGCAAATAGTTTGTTGTTTGTTTGAAACTAAAATAATTTTTAACTCTAATAAATCACATTTAAGTTAAATATCTTGGTTGATATTTAATAAGTTGTTGGTCCAATATATTTTATTACAGTCAAACTTCCAAAAACAACTACGTTAAATAGAAAGTTCTTGATATTCGCAGTGCTATGGAATTGAGTTATATAGCAAATTCGTTATATTATAAACGCGGATTGCAAATATTTTTCATAAATATTTCTTTTATTGTATCTTTATTTGTTCGATTCTTTACTTTCTAAGTATTGGACTTCAATTTGTAACAAGCAATTTCGAAGGACAGCAGCACAAATATTAATGCCAAACTGAACAGGTGAAACATTTGAAAAGCAATGAGGACCATCTGTTGGTGACCTTGACCTTAATGGCAAATAACGATGCTCATTGTTATCTTCAAGTCTGCCCGTGTTTGTACGTTTTGTAGGCATTACGCGTTATTAGGTCACCGTCAACGACGCACTTTTACTTTCGGCTCTCGCTTGTACAGGTAGTTGTTACATTAATTTGGCCAAAAGACAATGTTCGACAACGACTCCCAAAAGCCCAAGGCGAGGCCGTGAAGTGTCCCACAACAGTTTGAATGCTCGAGCTCACTGAGAGGCAATAAAACAGATTTAGGTTCGATGCTGCGTGGCTGACCGTACGGTGAGGTCATGCCAAAGATATGCATTACAAGTGGAACTGAAACAAGAGGGCCGCCGATGCGCTTTCAGACGGCGAAGAGAGAATGCGATGCCAACAATTCGATAAGATAAGTGGACGTTGCCAACTAAAATGACATAAATCTCGTCGCTAAGGATGCCTGTCCTGTAAGAGCGAAGGAAATCAGAAGAAAGCAAAAGAGACGCCAAGTGAAAGAGTTGTCGCTAGTTTCACGACATTTAGGTGCAACGGTGGACGGGAGGGGCAATGAGAGGCGTGTTGCGGAGTTCAGCATAGAGGTCCAAAAATACACTTGACATACGAGTAACGAGTCTACGATCTGTGTCCGCGTATGTGTTCCTCTCCGCTCAACCTCCCAAACCTTCACAGCTTGCCACAAACAAACGCTCGCCTCAGTGCGCTGATTTATTTTCCCGTTTTGCAGCAGATTTCTTGATGCAGTACTCGTATAAGCAGACGGCAGGCGGCAAAACAAGATGAATGGCACAAATGGCGACCGGGCGGCTCTTGGCCGTCTTTTGCCGTCGCTTATTTGTACCAAACAAAACAAAACAAAAACGAAAACAAATACCAAAAATGAAAAAGAATAACTATCTAGCCAAGTTTGTTGCTTCAAATTCTAACACTTGTGAATAAGCTTATGCGCATCTTTAGTTGTGCGATTTGACACCGGGAAAAATGACTTTCACATACCCTTAATGAAAGAACAATAGATCGGTTCTTAAGCTGATATATAACTTAGGAAAATCAAGCATATGTTAATGATGTATTTAAAATTTATAGGAGCAAAAAGTATAATTGAATGATCTTATATAAAATATGAGCTATAAGTGGAGGGTTAGTGATTAGAATTTAAAGTGTATAGTACAGAGGAACTTTTAAAAGATGGTATAAGGCGTGGAGATTTTAAATACAATATATAAAAAGCTTTGAACTTATACCATATTAACTATTAACTGAAACTAAAATTGAAATTTTTACCAAATGATTTATTTATACCAAAGACAAATCTTGATTAACCTGCATTTTTTTAAACGTACAGCATAGTTTTAAATTTATTTGCAGTTTCAGTAATTCAGAAACATATTCATAACCCAACTCAATTGTTTTTAGGTTAAATAAATTAATTTAGTTACTTCCTGAAATAAAATTTATTTACTTAAAAAACGAATTTAACAATTTTCTTTACATTATTACTCCATCCTTCACCAGTGTTAAAATCTTACAGGGTATACAAACAACCTCATACTTCCAGCAACTTCAGGTATGCTTATTAGCTTATGTGTTTGTGTATGTGTATATGTGCGTGTGAGTGTGTGCATTTCCACCCCCACTAAAAGAAACAAGCAAGAACAAGCAGCATGAGAACAGGCAGCGAGCGACGCCATGGAAAACCCTTAATACCCATCATAGATCAACCATTTTGGTCGTAAATAACATTTTGAAATCTCTAATTTGTTTTGCTCCAAAGGTGAAATCCTTTCTCAAAATCCCCTTAACTGACTTTTTACTTGTCGCTTTTGTTGTTGATTTTCGAGCGTGGCGAATGAATGATTAAAAGGAAATGGGATTTGTTTTGATCCAAAACAGATTCGATTTATCGTAGACTCCATCTTTTCTTTTTGAACGTTTTTCGAGCACTTTAAAAATTGCAAATTCAGTGTCAAATGATGAAAAATATCTTCATTGAATATGCCACCGCGTTTGAGTTTGACATGCAAGGCACGTTGCATGCAACGAATTAAAAGACAATATCATTAATTATGTTATTAGCATGAAATGACAAAAGGAATCGCTGGCCGATGACGCGAATTCTTCTTTTGCATGCTGAAGAATTTCTGAATTCCAAACTGAAAGCAAAACTCGCCGCCAACTTAGCATAATTCACGGTGCTACTATTGCAACGATTCGTGTCTTGCATACGTGCCACGAAACCATGCATAACTAAAGAAGCGGACATGCAAGCAAGGATCGGCTTATGTACATATATATGTTTCATTGGAACAATACTGTTGAGTTATGGGTTGTCACCTGTCTGTCGTTGCTGTCAAATTGAAAGTGGATTGAATTGCGTGCTAAGCAACCGCAATCGAAATCTTATCGATTGCCGATAAGCATATCAATTAGTGTCAATCGATGGCTTGACTTGACTTTTGGGCCAATTCGCACTCGTTGAATAACTCATGTTCCGATCAAGCTATATCTGCGATCACTGGAGAGCGTTGCAGTTGATGTTGTTGTTGTTTCTCAACTTCTTTTGCTTTTAATGAAAATTAATTGCGCCACCAAAGTCGTGTGTTTTGGTCGCATTTAATTGCATTTTACAGACTCTGACCAACAGCGACTTTAGAGCCGGACAACCAACTCGCACCTTCCTCCAACGACTGCTTCGCGACGGCTAATTTATCAAAATGCTAAGAATGTTGCATCGTTGCCTTAAACACACACATACACAAACATACGTGGATCTGTAGAAACAAGCTCATGATTAATTTCTGACAAATGTGCGACACAAAAGAGATGTGACACACCTCGGAGCCCATACACTCGACTGGTCCATACCACAAGATGGCCGGCACTTGGAAGACGGCCTTCCACTTGCTGCTCTACCTCTTCCCTCCATTCCGTCCTGCAGTTTGATCGCTTCTACAAGCCTGTGGTCGACAAACTGTGTATGTGTGTGTGTGACAAACTGGAACCCGTTGGTGCGTCTCCATCGGGTTGGGACCTTGCAGTGTGGCATCAGGTTCCAGAGACTGCACACGCGCTCAAAATGATCGATTGCAGCTGGCTGCCAGAGACCGTGTGGCTTTTTTGGCCCTGTGGCAAAGGTTCAAGCTCAACTCATACACACACACACACAC
>JAWNNV010000781.1:0-234899 GCA_035044485.1 Scaptomyza reducta | reverse complement strand
TTGTTGTACTGTTATTTTAATTACTGATTTCATCCAATTTCCGAACTTACTGGCCCGACTATTGCATTTTTGCGCCTATCGACAGGATACGAAAAAGTTGCTATTCCGTTATTCATTATACATTCAACTGCAGCAAAGTTATTCGAATCTGATATTAAAAAAAATATATATATTTAAATCACATTCTCCCATATATATTTCTTTATATATTCATACACTGTGTTACTTCTCGATTAAATATCGATAAATATTTGTGTGTGCAAAAATAAATACATTTTGCGCCTATCGACAGGAAACGAAAAAGTTGCTATTCCGTTATTCATTATACATAACAGGTTATTATTTCTCAACTGCAGCAAAGTTATTCGAATCTGATATTAAAAAAATATATATTTAAATCACATTCTCCCATAAATATTTCTTTATATATTCATACACTGTGTTACTTCTCGATTAAATATCGATAAATATTTGTGTGTGAAAAAATAAATACATTTTGCGCCTATCGACAGGAAACGAAAAAGTATTCCGTTATTCATTATACATAACAGGTTATTATTTTTCAACTGCAGCAAAGTTATTCGAATCTGATATTAAAAAAATTTATATTTAAATCACATTCTCCCATAAATATTTCTTTATATATTCATACACTGTGTTACTTCTCGATTAAATATCGATAAATATTTGTGTGTGCAAAAATAAATACATTTTGCGCCTATCGACAGGAAACGAAAAAGTATTCCGTTATTCATTATACATAACAGGTTATTATTTCTCAACTGCAGCAAAGTTATTCGAATCTGATATTAAAAAAATATATATATTTAAATCACATTCTCCCATAAATATTTCTTTATATATTCATACACCGTGTTACTTCTCGATTAAATATCGATAAATATTTGTGTGTGAAAAAATAAATACATTTTGCGCCTATCGACAGGAAACGAAAAAGTTGCTATTCCGTTATTCATTATACATAACAGGTTATTATTTCTGATATTAAAAAAATATATATATTTAAATCACATTCTCCCATATTTCTTTATATATTCATACACCGTGTTGCTGCTCGATTAAATATCGATAAATATTTGTGTGTGAAAAAATAAATACATTTTTCCATCGCCTATATTACTATATTACTCTTCTATTATTCTTGGCTACTAAGAAATATTGTGCACTTACCTGTTCTCCATTTTGCACTTATTGTCGCGCACCTTGCAATGCGTCTTAAAATCCTCGAACAACTTCAGGCATTTGCGCTCCTGCTGGCACACAGAAAGTGCATGATTGCACGTGGGCAGAGCATCGATGGGATAGGGATCCTTTTCAGCTGCAAAAGGAGGGGCAGCAGTCGAAAAGTTTCATGTTAGCAATTAGAAATCTTTTAAGTTTTACAATCATTTGTTAAGGCTAAGCTCAACTTGGCATCATGTGGATGTCGATTTGAAATCATATCACATAAATATATATGTATGCTGTCATGTTACGTGCTCGACGCGTGACACTTACCTTTTTTAAGGACAAATCCACACGGATGATCAAACAGAAAATCCCGAAAATGATTGCAATCGGGATCCATGCCCGGCTCCTTGCACAGGCAAGTGGGACGAAAGAATTGAAACGCCTGCAGTGTGCGTAGTGCCGCTTGGCATTTTGTTACCGTCACCGTGCTGCAGGACACTGCAAGGACATTGAAAACAAAAACAAAAATATATAGTTGAATAACTTTTGCAAGGGTGTGAGTCAGACATTTATGTTTAATGATCTATAAATGGCAGAAGCGCTTAAACTTTGACATTTCTCTGGACGTGCTTGTGTCCGTGTCGCTGTCCAATTTGGAAGCGCTGCTCACATCGATTACCCAAGTTGTAGCCAGTTGACAGTTGTTATAAATGGCAGCCAACCGAACAAACAACAAACAACGGGCCCATTCGGACAACTACAAACCAAACACATGTCATAATACACAACAACAACAACAGAAAGAGCACCAACAGTTGCTGCAACCATATGAATAATTGAGTCTCCAACAAAAATGGTCGATTTAAGCGGCCAATCAAGCGGGCAGACGGCGTGGTCCGTTATAAGCGAGAGAGATCCGATAATATTATATAACATAATAAATTATGTTTCATATATGACAGCTTATTCGAGCATATGACAACTACTACTACACACACATATTTACTCACACACACACACACACACCGACATCGCTGCGAAATAATAGGAGTTTGGGGGCGAAACAAACAAAAGGCCAACAAGCATCTGTTGGCCATCCATTGTCCTTCTGGCCATAAAACATAAGCCGTACTAATAAACTCGACTATGGGCACACACTTCATACTCACACACACACACACACACAAACTCACACCGCACACACACACAAACAGTCTCCGTCATGAGTGTGGCTCGTCATAAGCCGTAAAATCGCCAAAAAGCAAAGCAAAGCAACATCCGCAACGTCCGGACAATAGGCCAATGGTCAGCATTTGAGCTGAACGCCCCATTGCCCATGTCACTTATACGGCCCGTTGGTCGCTCGACCTTGGACATGATTATTTGCTACTCGAACATAAAACAGCCTGCCCCCGAATAAGAGAAGTTGTGGGGCGGAGCGGGGCGGGGCGGGGCGTTCGAGCTACGCAACAAGTGACATTTTTCGCAGGCATTAATCATATTTATGACACAGTCGACATTTGTACCACTTGGCCGCCATTTGTTGTTTTGGACCACAATTAGAAGGCACTTGCAGCAGCTTGGGTACAACTTTTCTGCACTTGTTTTTCCTGTGTGTTTTGATTTGGTCGTTGCATTATATATATATTAGTACATAGTGTGAGGACGTGTAGAAAGCTGTAAAAGGAGGCAAATGCTTTTTATACTTGGACGCCATCAT
This sequence comes from Scaptomyza reducta, assembly GCA_035044485.1. NCBI lineage: Eukaryota > Metazoa > Arthropoda > Insecta > Diptera > Drosophilidae > Scaptomyza > Scaptomyza reducta. The sequence goes on along the minus strand of JAWNNV010000781.1, from coordinate 231,988 downwards.
CGACTGACGCCATTTGCAGTAACTGTTAACCTCGAATTGTTTTTCCGTTCTTTTTACGTTTTTACTGCTAACGTTAAATTCTCAATTCGTTTTTATTTGAAACGCGTTTCCGGTTGTTGAGTTGATCGCTGAACTGGTTCAATGAATTCTTTGTTGTTGCCAGCATGACCAAAAAAAAAGTGTGTGCTTGTGTGTGCGTGTGTTTCCATGGCCAGACGACCTTTGGCTCGATTTTATTTGATTCTAGCTTGTTATTTGTTCTCTTGCTTGTTATTTTTTATTTGGCAATCTATTGATAGCCGTTATTGCCATAAATTGCTGCGATACGTAAAATGTATGTGACATTTATTTAGTTTGCTATCAAACAAAAAGCTGATCAAGCGAATCTCGTTTCTAAAACGGGCAAAAATAAAAAAAATATTATATATATATTATATTATAAATATTATTTAGCCTGCAATTAATTAAATTAAGCAAACTATTTTACAATGAGAGGGGTGAAATGTGCCATGCAACACATGTCCTCTTGTTATATTCAACGGGTGAGCCTGGAGCAGAGGCGTATATTTTGCTGTGTTTGGACGTTGTGAGTATGTTTGATGTTGCTTGCTTGTGTTCTGTTTGCTGCTTGTTGATTTCATTGAACCATCGGCACAGAAAAATGCGAGCACAACTCACATACACACAGAGGCTGCAGCTCGAAAAGGGCTAAAGGGCGACTCAAGCTGCAGCTGGATACAGCACCTGCACCATGTCGCTCTCTTACTTCTCACATATTTATTGTCGCCAGAGAGGTAGAGAGGGAGAGAGATGAAGAGTGTGCTTTTAAAGGATTCGATACGGTCATGTTGCTGCATGAGAGCGGCGAAAGAAAAGGCAACAGAAACGCTGCATAAAATGCAATTATCATAAATATTATGGCCGCCTTGGAGCGTGTTGGCTTAAAGTTTACTCACTGTACGTTCTGCTTTCACGTGAGCACGATATATGTACATATTTTGAGGACATTTTAAGGACAATACGGCAGCCATTAAACTGCCCCCATTCCCACAAGCTACACTCCTCTACCCGCATGCTATCTCCTACCCAGCAAGTAAAAAGTAATTTCAGTTTTTAAATGAAAAAGTTGAAAGTGCGTTTTACGTTTGTTTTTGTGACGCCAGCCGCAATTTTGTTTCCTCCAAGCACACACACACACACACACACACACACACACACACACACACACACACACACACAGACACACACACACACACACAGACAAAGAGACACAAACACTTGCATTGCTCGTATGAGACATTTGCCATAAAAACAAATGTCAAACGATATTTTTTTGCTTCTTGATGCGGCCAGGAATTAGACGTTTGTCCAGCGATTGTAATCGTTGTTGTTGTGTTTTATTATCATGTATTCACAACATGCAATTGCAATTGGCTTTTGCCAATTGCCATTTGACATTTGGAGCCACAGATCCACAGCTCCACAGCTCCTTCAGCTCTACACAATGATGCCCAAGGTGCGTGCTTTGCTCAGAAAGTCAGTGCGTTGCACGTACGCGCCGCTCATTGTGCGACGCCCCGTGTAGGCATTGCGGCCATGAAGAACGCGCCAGTTGTCAAATATGACGATGCTACCCGGTTGGAGCTTCATGTGCCACTGCTGCTCTTCTTCGCGGACCAGTTGCAGCAGCAGACGCAAACTATCATAAAAGTTTGCCATCTCGCACTGAGGCAGTGTATCGAATACAGCGCGATCGTAGACGTTTAGGCGCAGCTGCCTAAGCTGCCCTGTAAGCGGATCAATTTGTATGATGGGCGCTGTATAGCAATGATGCTCGCCCGACTCGATATACTCGGCCGGCACCTGAACGCGGCACAGCACCTCGTATGCTTCAGGGTAGCGGCGACGTAACTCCTGGACAACGTGCAGGCCATCGACAAAGAAATTCTCCCCGCCCGTGCCATCCGAGGAGTGCTCGAGGCAGTGCAGCGCCTGGAGACCGGCTGCATCGCAGAAGTACGTGTTGTCCGTGTGCGAGCCGAGGTAGAGTTGTGTATACGCCGTGTCTGCATGGTCCCGTTTGTCGCTGAACGTCCACATCTCGCCAAAGAATGTTTTCATCAATGGAAAACAGCGGCGCAACGCAAGCTCAGTCATTGTTGGCGTGGGGGACACGTCATCGATAAAGACAATGCCATAATAGACAAGTGCTGTTATCAGCAGCTTAACCTGCTCATCACTGCTCACTAACGAGGGTAGCGAGAATCGTAGAGACTGTTCGTTTCGCAGTACAATGCTTCGATTCCAGGTCGTCTGCTCAGTGGCCTTTGCATGGCTTATCAGTTGCTCTAGCTGCGCGTCATAGATGAACTCCCAGTCGTATATCGAAAAATGTCCGTCGCTCCCTTGTTGGTACAAAAACTTGATTAAGCTGGCTACAGTACCTACAGTACCTTCATCATTACTTACATTCAACGTCGAACTGATCGTCAGTTTGCCAGCTAAGGTCCAGCGCATGCACATCGGCGGGTAACTCCAAGAGATCGTAACGCCGCTGATTTGTCTCCGTGTTAAGGCAATCCCTGCATCGACAATGATCACGCAGCCAAAACTCATTAATATCCAGGCTTTTGCCTGTCTTCTCATGCTTTATTTGCAACATCATCAACTATTTAAGCAGAGATTCTCGCGACTCAACCATGCCAAAGTGTGCAAGTCAACTGAATTGAAAATACTATCGCTTGGCTGCCGCAGCGAAAACTCTTATCAGTGCGTAACACAAGTAAGAAGGCTCTAGTCGAGAAATCCCGACTAGACTATACCCTGAACCCTATACTATACTCAAACGCATACTTTCTTAACTTCAATACTCAATATCTCCAGTGTTTCTCAACCGATTTCAATACAATTTTCACAGATTGTCATTATTTCGTCTAATCTTTCAAATTGCATCAAAAAGTTTTCCAAATTCAAGATTTTGTTGTTATCGATCACATGTGTATATCGGAAATGGGAAGAGTTATCGAAAATTTAAAACGCACTTGTACTGCCTAGGGATTAGGCGAGCTTATGTACCAAATCTTGAGTCTCTAGCTCTTATAGTCTCTGAGATCGACGCGTTCATACATACGGACGGACAGACGGACATGGCTATATCGACTCGGCTGTTGATGCTGATCAAGAATATATATACTTTATGGGGTCGGAGAAGCTTCCTTCTGCCTGTTACGTACTTTTGCACAAAACCATTATACCCTTTTTCCCATTTTGAATGGGTTCAGGGTATACAAAATGAACAGCTTACGAAATATTTGTTTACTTATATTTATATTTCATTATCAGCATATAAGGGACTTGGTAACCACGCTTTGACTTGCTAGTTATACAAAGAGATTTAGTTTAGCATCAACAACTTTTGTATATAATAATAAACAGAGTAGCAGATGAAATGAATTCTTACGCTTAATCAACTTTTTGAAGTTGTATTTACTGAGCTGTGTGTCGTCAACAGTTTTGATATTTCGTTAATAAATCTGAAATTCTTTCAAGTTTTAGGTAAGCATCTGATGAAGCATACAAAATAACAATCGTTGAAGTATTAGCAACAAATACAGCAACAGAATGAAACCGGCAACGACATCTTGGGCCGATGAGGTAAACGCTGATTATGTGGACGGGCTGCCACCTTCCAAGGAGACCATTGAGGGTGATTACAAGCACGTCACTGAGTACAAATACAACGACGAGGGGAAAAAAATTAAAGTTGTGCGCAGCTTTAAGATTGAGAAGAAGATCGTGTCCAGAGCGGTGGCCAAGCGCCGCAATTGGAAAAAGTTTGGCGACTCGTTGCAGGACATGCCGGGTCCGAATTCGTACACCACCAAGGTTGCCGATGAGATCCTTATGAATTTCATTGGCTCCAAAGATTTTGAGCAAACACACGATCCGCTGGACGGGACGAAGCCGATAGCCAAATGCAGGATTTGCAATGGAGATCATTGGTCTGTCAAGTGCCCATACAAGGGCACCTCCATGGACATTGAAAGCAAAGCGATTGCAGCAGCAACAGCTGCCGTCGGCGACACTAACAATAAGGCGGGCAAGTATGTGCCACCGTTCCTTAAGGAAGGCACTAAAGGACGCGAGCGCGACGATTCCTGTGCTGTTCGCATCTCAAATTTATCAGAGTCAATGACTGAGGACGACCTTGAGGAGCTGGTAAAAAAGATTGGCCCATTTACCAAAATGTATTTGGCACGCGAAAAGAACTCCGGTCTATGCAAGGGATTCGCCTATGTGCACTTCAAGTACCGCAAGGACGCAGCCGAAGCCATTGAAGTGCTCAACGGACACGGCTATGACCATTTGATACTCAGCGTGGAATGGTCTAAGCCGCAGAACTAAACACGGCTAATCTGATTCTGTGAAGATGTGAAGATCAAACAGGCAGGAAAAGTTAAAAACAATCTACAAAGTTTCAGACAAATCCGTTAATGCCCGGGTTTAAATTCGTATTTTTTACACGTGACAGCGCAAATAAATTTACTCACACACACACACACATGTATAAAGAGCCACAACTACAGAAAGAAAGAAGAAAAGCTGGCGAAAGACCACTAGATATTGGCTGACTTCAACATTAATAATTAAATTTAAGAAAAGTCTTATGCACGGGCACACACGCCAAGACTGAGAACATGTCCTGTCTGCCCCTATGCCTCCCCGTAATCACAATGGTGATGCCGTCAAATTGCCGATGGAATAGTGCACGGCAAAGTGAACTTAAATACACATTTGAATGGCCCGGTGTTTGGCTTCTTGGAGTGGGTGGGGCGGGGGCGGATCAAAGCAAAACCCACATACATAAGAAATTTATACCTGCAGCTACAAGCCGTGTTTGTTGTTCTTCGTGTTCTTGTTCCTTCAGTGTGTGTGTGTGTGTGGGTACCGGGGAGGGGTGAGCGACAAAAGGAAAGTCTCAAACAAATTACTGAATAATTTATAAATTAACTTTTTCTTTGGCTCGCTCGTTCGCCTTTGTTAGCGACGACAATGGCGAAGGCAAATAGGAGTTTTTCAACCTCCCACTTTAACAGAACTATATACGCTGTGTGTGTGTGTGTATGTGTATGTGTGTGCTTGCCTAGAGAGTGGTGCGACTGGCACGCACATTCACCCGCCGAACAGCAACCACGATGGCAGTTAGCCATTCGACTGGTCGGCTGGGTCAGTTCTCAGGGGCATTTGAATATTCAAATTGTATTTAGTTGCTTTTGTTGTTATGCTGCGCTTTAAGCATATGACCGTTATTTACTGTTTTATAGCACGCGGGCGCGCACAAAAATTGCTAAAATAATTACACAGTTGTCGGCACAACACACGGTCTCTGGCCACCGGGCAAATAACAACCGCGTCAAACTAAGTACAATTAAACCTCGAGTGGCCCCAAACCTGCAGCTATCGCGAACCTTTTGCTCAAAAGCTAAATGCTGGCAAGTTCCAAATCCGTTGTGTACGTGTGTACACACACACACACATTCGTACATTTATTTGTTCTGCCTGTAGACCAATACAAATTATTGGTAAAAAAAAAATGTTTACCACTTAATTCACTGAATACACATGCATACCTGGTATGGGTCCGCAAACACGCGGTATAATTTCGAGTATTGCCGAACATGATGGATCTTCAAAACATAATTGACGCGCCAATATGCAATTTAAGATGGCCACGACGCCCTTAATTGTCGAACCTGCAAATAAAAAAGGGGTACAAATATCAATATATAAACATTAAAATATATAACTGTTAAGTAGTATTGACCTTAAAAATGTATAGTGTTCATTTAGAGCTTATTATTATTGGACGTAGATGTACTAAAGGCAGTACAGTCAAGTAGCCCAACGATAATAGATAATATAGTAGCTTATAGTTAGACCCAACTCTAGCTCAAATTCCAGTATATTTACTTGGTATTTTTAGACAACAATTTAAAAGCAAATGGAGTATTTTTTTAAACAAAATTAAAGGCTTATGAATTAATTCTTGACAAACTTCATAAGTAGTAGTCTTTTTTTTAATGGTGCCCCTATCCTTTGGCACAGGCATCTTCATGGTTTCATTCTTTGTGCTTCGTATGCTGAACTTGTATCGCACTTCATCTTCAAGGGTATAGATGCAGATGGCGGAATTCAAATTGAAGCCAGTCAGGCTAGAGGAGCGGTCGGGAAACAGGGGTAATTTACCCCTTTTCGGGTGAAAGTGAAATTTGAGGGGTTCAAAATGAAACTGTTGTGAGTAAAAAGTAAATATTTTAAATCTGCTATTTTGTAAACATGTTAGTATTTCTTTCAACTTAAAGAATTTAGAAGACCATTTGTTTTTTTTTTATTTTTCCCCCTTTTTTTATTTGTTTTTTATTATTTTTTTTTATTATTTTTTTTATATTTCTTTTATCTTTATTTATTTTTTTTGGCTCCTTTGCCACCATAAATGAAGGAAATAACCTTTTTTTTATATTTTATATATATAACATATATTTTTTTTTTTTTTTTTTTTTTTTTAGTTGAAGGGAATAACCTTTTTTTTTTTATAAATATAACATTTTTTTTATTTTTTTTTTTATTATTTTTTTTTTTAGTTTTGCTTTTTATCAATGGGTAATTTCACTTCCACAAAAATATTTTGGGGTAATGATTAAAAAAGTTCCCCGACCACTGGGCTAGAGGATATCAGGAATGAAATATTTGACATGGTTAAGCCCAATGCGCCGTGCAAGATAACGTTTCAGGATCTGAACAATTAGTAGACCGAAGCTTTTTTTATATTTTCTCACAAAAAAAAAAATGCATTTTGACCAGTAACGTTTATTGCATGCCTTAATGTGCAGCAGGCAGGCAGGCCGAGACTGTGGTATCCATATTAATTGAATTTCATAAATTCTGGGCCTACGAGAACCGCGACGACAATCCGCAGAATGCTTAATGGGCACATGCCACAGAATGGCAGTACCAACGGCAGCAACAACCAAAGTAAATAAAGCAACAATATTAAACGAAATTTAATTAAAATTCACTGCAAACAAACCGAATACACACATAAGAGGCGCTTCTGCCGCTTCTGTCAGGCCGTGGCTTTGGCTATAAAAGACTCATCCAGGCTATCTAAACGAGAAACGAGAAACAAAGCCAAACGTTGTGTTCAATTTGCGGAACTGTTTAATTAGAGCATATAGAGCAAACGCTCTTTGCTTCAAATAATCACCTAAAGAATTGACACAAATGTGTAAATATTCATTGTCAAGTTGAATTTTATATTGATTTTTTCGATCATCCCTACGAGCACAATATCAAGCGGGTCCTATATTGTTTTGTTATATATATATATATATATATATTAAAATTATTATTGAATAAAGGTTAGTGCAAGATAAGTTCAGAGTTAAGTTCATTTGTTGCATTTACTGGTATAGAGAGTGAGTGGCAACATGCGGTTGCTGCTACCACCACAGAGATTATAATAATTTCATAAGTGCTGCCAGTTAGAAGAGGAGGAGGAATAACACTGAGACTCTAACTGGCCAACGGTTTATAAAACATTCATTTCAATTTCATTTCATTACGTAGAAATAAACCAAGTCACTCAAACAGATAGACAGACCGATAGGGAGAAAGACAGTCAGCCAGTCAGGCAGTCAGCCAGTCGGTCAGGCAGATGAAGAGTTTGTATGAGCCACAAACACCACACGGCTGCTGTCTATCTAAGTTGCAGCTGTTCACCCGCTACTGTCCAACCGTCGGAGTAAAAACTGGTTCTTTCCTCGCAGTGCTGCTGCTGCTGTTGCTGCCCTGCGCCCATTAACAAAATGACCGTTTGCATATTGCAGGCGGTTGGCAACAGGGCAAAGGAAAAGATTGTGAGCGTAGGCAAAAGAATGTGCCTTCAAAAATTCACGAATTGCATGCAGTGGCTGCAGCAGTTGCCATGTTGGCAGGAAGTGGCCTACTGCCAGCGGTAACAGTAACAACAATGGCTGTTAACTGTAGCAGTTGCAGTTTAAATTGCAGTTGCAGTAACCGTGGTAGCAGGAACTGTAGCGAATTTGAGGCAGTCAAAAGTTTTGTGGCAGCCGTGGCGCTCGAATTGTTTGCGGAAACACATATAAATAAAATGGTGAATGAAAATTGCTGCAACTTGCAACTGGCAACTGGCAACTTGCAACTTGTGGCACAGTTAAAGGATGCCACGTCTCTGCTCCTGCTTTCTCTCTCTCTCTCTTTTCCTCTACGTTAAACGCATAACCATGGAAGTAGACGGGACTGGTCTGTCTGATGACAGGCTAGAAATTATCAACGCCAGCTGGGCACACAACAAACAACCAACACAGAAATAGTCGTCCGCGGCCCGATTACCAGGCCCCTTGCGACCCATTCGAAATCACTTAAAAACACAAATCAAGCAAAAGTTGAAAACACACAATAACAATTGTTTCGGGACTCACCATAAATTTGCATGTCAAGTGTGGGGGAGGAGTTATGCAACGAGACATTCACTGGCTATATAGAAGAAGAAGAAAAAAAATAGGCACATAAATATACGACGTTTCCAAAGCTGCGACCTGAGGACCAACGACCAACGACCAGCCAGCAGCAAACGGCACCCAGAACAATTCGTTTCTGTCACAATCAGATTTGGATTGGGCACAAAAATTTGGAGTTCACGTTTGTGTTTCGCGTTTGGCGTTTCACATTCGCGTTTCGGGTTTGGCGTTCGCATGTTGGCGCCATGTTTCTTGAATTATTTTAGAGCCAAAAAGTTGTCCAAACTTTGTCTGAACAAAAAAGAGCGAAAGAGCGCAAAAAGACACAGAAAAGAAAGGAGCGCAAAAAGAAAAGAAATAAAATGGCAAGACATACACCAAGTGCTATTTCTTGCCATGGCTCTGCGGGCGGTTTGCTGCACTTCCTTTGCCCTGCATATTTCGATTACCATTCTGCCTAGTCGTTCCAAGTTACCTATCGAACTGCCGGAGCTGAGACGCAGCCCAATGTCTTACATTTACTGCAACTTAGTTCTTCGGCCTGTGCCACTGCTGCTGCTGCTGCTGTACTGCTTAAATTTCAATTGTGTGCCATGGGCGGCCGCTCGACTGGAGAGCACTCTGGTGCAGGCTTTAATAAATTATGGCTATATGGCCGCCATGAGGAAGAAGTGGGCGAATGGCAGGGTTGCCTTGCCGTGCAGTAGTCGGTGCCATTCACGTCACTTGGAAAAAATTTAATACAACAAATGCGCTTCTCAACAACAACAATAACAAAGCCAATAACAACAACATCAACAATAACAACAAAAACAGTAACAATGTTGTAAAACGACCGCATTACGAGCTCGCGAATTGTTAGCGCTTCGCATTGCCCGTAAGCCAAAAGAGCCCAACACGAAGTTGGGGTTTCCAACCGCGGGCGCTGGTAACAGCAACAGCAACATCAACATCAACATCAACAGGAAAAGCAACAAAAACATAGCCAAGAAATGGCAGCTTTACAACTTCCGCCAAGCGACTGTGGCTAGTAGTCATGGACAAGGACAACATGGACGGCCAAGAGGAGCACGAGCAGGAGCAGAGGGTTGTGAGTTGTGGGTAGTAGCTGGGAACTGTTGAATTTTACGTTATAGTATTCCGCCTGGATTTTCGGTGCTGAGTGCTCGAGTCATCTTATGTCATTCGGGATTATTTTGTGGGTTAAAAACTAATTTGCGGCCATGAAGTGGATTTGCTTGTCGTATGCGGCCCTTTCGCCGTTGGCTGCTGTTCACATTTTCTCCCCGGTCCGTAAATATGCAGCAAAACTGACAACTAACTAGCCCCGCCTCATATTTAACCGCGTGCGCTCGGCAATGGACATTATTCACATGAACTTCATTAGCATAGCAAAGCTGGTTGGATTTAATGTGGTATTTATTTATACCATTCAAAATATATTTCAAAGTTCATACCCACATAATTATGACACTGCGAACTTCTTACATAAAATGTGTACAATTATTGAATATATATTTTTGGGACAAGAACAAGAAAGTCAACTTTTGCGATCTCATAAATTGGGTGTTGAAGTTGCCATCGAACTGAATGGCCAAATGCTGTGTAATTGGTGCGTCGCTCCTGCGCATTATTGCCAATTAAGTGAAAATGCCATTGTTGTGATTGTTGTTGTTTCGACTGTTGTTTTTACTGCTGTTATTATTATGCTTGTTATTGTTATGGCAATGGTTTTATCTTTATCGCGTTTAATAAATGTTGCGACAAATTCTGCGAATTATTTGTTTACATTTGAACTGTGAAATATACTACTGAGTATACGCTTTGCTAATATTTTTGATATTTTTTTATAAGTTGTTTTCACGGGATGTTTTTATACCCTGAACCCATTGAAAATGGGTATAACGGTTTTGTGCAGAAGTTTGTAACAGGCAGAAGGAAGCATCTCCGACCCCATGGAGTATAGATATTCTTGATCAGCATCAACAGCCGAGTCGATATAGCCATGTCCGTCTGTCCGTCCGTCCGTCCGTCTGTCCGTCCGTCCGTCCGTCCGTCTGTATGAATGTGTCGATCTCAGAGACTATAAGAGCTAGAGACTCCAGATTTGGTACATAAGCTCGCCTAATCCCTAGGCAGTACAAGTGTGTTTTAAATTTTCGATAACTCTTTCCGTTTCCGATATACACATGTAATCGATAACAAAAAATCTATAATTTGGAAAACTTTTTGATGCAGTTTGAAAGATTAGACTAAATAATGACAATCTGTGAAAATTTTATTGAAATCGGTTGAGAAACACTGGAGATATGGAGTATTGAAATTAAGAAGGTATGCACTATACGCGCATACATACACACACTCACACATACTTGCAAGCACGGACTGTATGCGTAAAGTATAGGGTTAAGGGTATAGTCTAGTCGGGATTTCTCGACTAGAGCCTTCTTACTTGTTTTTTGTAAATTTAACTCTTCCCGTTTCCGATTTACACATGTGATCGATAACAAAAAAAACTCTGGAATTTGGAAAGATAATGATAATCTGAAAATTTTTATTGAAATCGTTTGAGAAACACTCGAGATATGGATTATTGAACACACATACTTATAAGCACTAAGTATAGGGTTCAAGGTATAGTCTAGTCGGGATTTCTCTTCTTACTTGTTTTATTTGATTGGTTGCTTGACTGCGTTGAAAAGCCAACCGAAGCAAAGCTTTGTCGTAGCAACTCAAGCAGGGTCAGCTTGATTTAAAAACAGATATAAAATCCTAAACAATAAGTTGTAAGAATTAGATATACACATCAACATAGTATGGAGAATGTTGTCAGAGAATTTACATAATCAACACCCAATCAGTGAGAGCAAATGATCTTGTAGCTGTCTGGATGCGTTGTTTGTTGCAATTGGGAAGGCAAAACCAATAAACACATCCATAAACAGAGCTCACAATGATTTGATAACATTATTATAAAACAATTTGCATTCGATTAAAGTCAAAGACAACGGCAGACAAAGTCATAAAAGTCGCGCAATGAAAATTGTTCGATTTTTTTATTTTTTTAACGCACGACTGGCCTCAGCTTAAGTTGTCTTTATGGGCCATTTTTGCCGGATTTGAAAGACACAGAGGAAAAATATGCAAAACGCGCATAAATCTCTCTGCACGATGGATAAGGCGGTGTCTGAAAACTCAGAGAGTCTGTCGAAATCGCAAAGCATCAGCGGGGAAACAATTTTCAGCGCGCCTCTGATGCCAGCTGTCAGGGACGAGGCTGCGCATGCAGAATAAATGATTTTCTATTTGTTTAGTCAAAGTTAAATGCTTAACCTATGGGTATGCGTGTTTTCTGTGTGTGTGTAGGCTTTGAGTGTTGACATTTCTTTGAGCCGACATCACTCAGAGTAAATACAAACGAATGCGAATGCGAATTCAAATCCAAAGACAACATTTAAGCATTTACATTTTCTCTGTCGCCTGCCAAACATTATTGTTTCGCTTCCACCCGTCTTTCCCTTCTTTTATTCGTCTCATTTACGAGGCACACATATCATAGACGTGTCAGGAAAGGCCGCATAGCCGGAAAGAGGTCAAAAGCCGGCACATTCATATGTCAAGTGTTGGCATAGAAGCGAAAAGCAGAAAACAGGACAACATTTTGTGACCAGGCGACCCTGTAACAGAGTCTCCTCTCCTTTTCAGTGTTTAGAAAATATAAATTTTTATTCTTATCTTTTGCATTCTTGCTCTTACTTTTGTTCCGTTTTTATGAGAGTCTGAGCGGCTGCTGCTGCTTTATCCTTTTCTCTTCTTTTTTTTAACGTGTGTTTCGTTCATTGTTGTAAATTATTTATGCCTGCGTAAAATATTCAAAGCTCAGCGCACTGACGCGAATTCTGAAAGAGCAGAGAAAACGCACTACAACAGCAACTGAAAGCCAGAAGCAGCAGCAACGGGCAGCAACAACAAAAAGCAGTCCAAGTTATTATTCATAACACAGCAGCATTAAAGTGTAAGGGAGTATGCGACAATTCCCACAGCCATTTGTCCAGCCTGCCCACCCACCAGCAATCCAGTGATTCAACGCCCGGCTGGATGACTGGCTGGCAAAGTCTGCATAAATCATTTACAAGCTTCACGGAGAAACAAAAAAAAAGCACACAAAAAGTAAAGCCCAATAAAAAATAAAACAAAAGTGTAAAAAGATAAATTTGACAATAATACCGAACAGTCTAATTCAAGACTTTGTTTGCAGTTTCGATTTCCCGGACTGGCTGGCGTGACAACAAAAAGGATTCGCATCGACCGTTGTTTATTTTGTCAACTTTTCAAGGACTTTTTAATTAATTAAAGTGCTTTGCACGGCTTATTTTGAAGCACTTTGCACACCTTGCCATTTGAATTGCGTCAGCGAATATTGAATTTGTGTTCTGTTATCAGACAGGCAGCAGCTCCCGAACTTGCTTATTTAATTTTCAGCTGGTGGGGGATTAAAGTCGGTAAAAGTCTTAAGCAACTGGCTTCAGTTTCCTAATGCCCATCCCATAATATCAAACGAAACAGGTCATTAGAGCAGGGCAGGGCGCAGAAGTCCTTGCCAAAACTTACATTACAAATTGAAAAATTCTACACGTGCGCAAAAAAGCAAAAAAGCATTCGCCAACTGCAATGGCAACTGTTGAAAGTTAAAAGTCGACACCAAAGTCAGGTCTTTGTATTAACTTAACATTTTGACACCTGGCGAGCGAACACACCTTTCTACATTCACAGACTCAAGTATACACACACACACACACACACACATTGAAGCACAGACACACTCACTTACACTTACACAAGTGGTGCATGGTTCAAGAGTGTGGCCATAAGGTTTTAAGTGGCAATCGCTTTTGGCTTGGGTTATCAAGCGAACCTCCAAAGAGCTGCTGAGGCAACAACGAATACAGAAACTGCCGTTCCTTGTAGCAGCTTTTCGTTTTTGTTTTGCAACAAAGGCGCTTGCTTCCCTTTTACGGCTGCCAAAAGGTGTTCACGTTGAATTCAACACCAAGCATCCACAGCTAACAAAGAGTCGGTAGTCGGCATTATTGTCCCTTAAATTAATACAGAACATGGGGTATATGCCCCTAATACTGATTTTGTAACAAGCCAATCATTATACACTAGGTATAGACTTCGAAATAATTTAGCAAAATTTTATCAATATTTCAGTTCTTTATTATTACTTATGTACTGTGAATATATAAATTTTTATCATTTTCATTAACTATGTGAAATGGGCAACAACAACATGGTGAAATTATTGCTTATCCAGCATATGAACATTGCTCAGAATTATTATTAAGAGACTCAAGTCGAAGGGTATATCAGCGTCAAAATGCTCATTTATCAGTTAGTTAGTATTGCCGTTGCCTACTTACAGGCGCTGGATTTCTCGATAGTGCCTGCGAGGGGCACTTGAGCGGGTGGGCAAGTGGCTGAGAAAATATTGTCGCGCATTTGTTGGGAGCTTAGGAAAACATTTTTCTTAACACGCTCAGCCATTTTTTGCACGCTTCTTGTAGTTTTTTGCAACTTTCGTTTGTTGCCGCTTTAAGCGACGCGTTTTTCTTGCTCAACTTCAATTTGGACCGCAGAGCGCACAATTTAAAGCATTTACGAGCGCAATTTGTCTGCAGTGCCAGAGACGCAGACCACAGACTCAGTCGCAGTCGCAGTCGCAGTCAACTCAAGTTGCAGTTGGGGTTTTTTTTTTTTTTGTGTTTAAGTTTCGTTTCATTTTCAGGTGCAGGATGCAGGTTGCAGGTCTAGCTGCCTGACATATTTCTTCGCGTAAATCTGGCAGCAGCAACTTTAGTTAGTTTTTTGCAGCTCATTGAATTTCGTGTTCTTTGTCTGCCATTGCCATAAAAGTATATGCACTAGCCTCAACGATTGCTTTGTGCAACTTTGAAGCAAGTAAGTGCCTAACAGAAACTATATTGCAGCATTTTTTCCTCAGTCTCTGTTTCGCTCTGTCTCTTTCTGTTGACATTGTGCCGTCTTCAAACTGCGGGCTTTATCTGGAGTCCTGAGCATATGCTTAACTCTATTTGCAAAGAAGCGGCAAACATTTTGCATTCCTCCTCCTCCTCCAACCGCTGCACACAAAGCACACACTGCTGAACGTTGCAACTGCAGCTTGCTGGCGTTTATTGTCAATACAAAAGTTTTATACATTTTACCAACTTTTCTTTTTTTCAACTTGCGCGTAGAAAACGGATTTTTCTGCATATCCCTCGGGTGCGGCATAAAAAAAACTCGAAATCATTTGAGAATGGTGCCCCACACACACACGTGTGTGTGCTTTTGTCCGATTTAAGTAAGTTGTACAAAACGCTTAAGCGTTTAGCGTTTGTGCTAAAGTTTCACAATACTGCTTTCAATCTTGACACGCCCACAAACCCTTACGCCCAGTGGTATGGGTGGCCGGTGTGTAATTTATGGTCTCCTGCCACACACAACTTTGTATGCAGCGATAATCGTAGGTCAATTTCATAAACAAATAACACAACTGCTATCTGACAAGTGCGACCCGCAGCCCTTGAGCGTGCCTACTCTATACATAGGTACTTTGCATTCGAGTAATCGCCATAATGAAGTCGTGGCACACACACCAACTGCACCTTATCTTAATTATAGATCGATACACGGAGCTGTCCGGCGCAAGAGCCAGAGTTGACTGCCCTCCGCCTTCCCGCCTACAAGCCAGCTGCGTGTCAAAACTAATTCCAGCTCCTAAGTCTTGGCCCGCCTGGCATTGAGGCAGCGGCAGCATTTGCCAGCGCTGTCATGAGCTGACATAATAATTTATACCGATTGTTTACCTCTGGCTCTGCACTGCATCCCGCTCACGCTCCCTGTTGCTCGATCTCTATAGCATTCAGTGACTGACTGACTGCCTGGCTGCCTGGCTGTCTGTCTTGTCTTGTCAGTGCGCAAAGTATGCGTCAATTTAAGCTCGCCAGCGCATTAGGCAAAATGTCAATGTCAGGCAGAGAGTCCTATGTATGTGTGACAGTGTGTATAGATGTGTATCCGGTTAAGACTGTACCAGCTGCCACACTGAGTGCCAGAGATTTTTACCTTGAAGCAATTCAATCAGAATCTATTAATCGGCGACAGTCAACAGACCAAACAGCATCATCGGCAGACACTTCTCCCAGTCTGTACTAATAGAGTGTAATTTCATGTTAACTAGAGCAAATACCTTGCCATACAAGCAATGAAAATTCCAAATTGACGCAAATTATGCTCAATTGATTTTGAGAAGGAGCCACAGAATTTAATTCTGCCCAATTCTAACTCCCATTGCTCTTCGTTCCTCACTTTTCGTTTTAGTACCGCACTCATTAGAGTCTAACAGCTGACCATGGCCAGCAATGGCAATGACATGCTCAAGGTGAATCGGCTCTCGTTTATTAGTATTCGTGTACTTGAAAATGACAGGCTCCCACACCGAATGTCAGTTGGGTTGCACAGTTCCATATTATAGTGGCACGACACTAGAACAAGGTGAATACGAATGTGTGCAGCAACTACTGTCTGCCAAGTGCAACACAAAACACAAACAACAGTAACAGCAGGGCGGCAACTCAGCAGTACACTTTTATAGCCACCGACAACGCATCAGGTACTGCAGCCGCCCAAAACAAAGCTGCACTTGGAAATCAAGTAGACTTGAAAAGGGGAAAACGTTAGTATACAAATTTTAAATATTCATTTCAAGCCGTGTATTATAACTACCGATGGTCAAGGCCTATAATAAACAAGTTTATAAATTGTACTTTCAAAGTAGTTTTTAAACTGATAAGTTCTTGAATACTTTATTTTATTATAGCATAAGATTGCCAATTAGTTTAATAAACAACTTTTAAAATAAAATCAATTGAAAAAAATCATTCTAAAATTCTTCAGCCATATACATATTCATTTCAAGCCGAGTATTATAACTACCGATGGTCAAGGCCTATAATAAACAAGTTTATAAAGTGTCCTTTCAAAGTAGTTTTTAAACTGATAAACTCTTGAATATTTTATTTTATTATAGCATAAGATTGCCAATTAGTTTAATAAACAACTTTTAAAATAAAATCAATTGAAAAAAATCATTCTAAAATTCTGCAGCCTCATATTTTTCTCTCAGTGCAAGATTAAGTAACAGAAATTGCTTGGAAACAAAACAAGCAGTGTGCTCCCTTTCTTATGAGCGTGTGTGTGTTGTAAGTTTGGTTGTGTGTACGTGTGCATAGAATTCATTACGAAAGCCGCACAGGAACAATGTGTGTGGTGCAAACTAGCCGTGTAGGGTTTTTATACCCTCAACCCAATAGAAATGTATAATGGTTTTGTGCAAAAGTACGTAACAGGCAGAAGGAAGCATCTCCGACCCCATAAAGTATATATATATATATATATTCTTGATCAGCATCAACAGCCGAGTCACTATAGCCATATCTGTCACGTCCAGCTAGATACTCCAGATTTGGAACGTAGGCTCGCCTAATCCCTAGGCAGTACAAGTTTGTTTTAAATTTTCGATAACTCTTCCCGTTTCCGATATACATATTTTGTGATGCAGTTTGAAACATTACACAAAATAATGACAATCTGTGAACATTTTTCTGTTGGGAAACATCGGAGATAGATAATATTGCAGTTAAGTAAAGTATGTACTATACGCGTCCAAACACACACACACATGCACATACTACGTATATGGTTCAGGGTATAGTCTAGTCGGGATTTCTCAACTACAGCCTTCTTACTTGTTCTACTCGTTCTCTGGCCATTTATTGGGGCAAGCTGAACATGACTTTTACGTTCCTCGAACGCAACGTGTGCGCTGATGAGTTGACCTGACCGATTGGCCAAGGGCCGACGTTTACATCATCATTCTGAATGTGGCGCCACACACAAAGTTGTTGTTCACATTCTCTCTTCCCTCCATGTAGGTATTTTTAATCACGCATGTCCTGCTTGGTTCTGGTTGTGTAGTAGGGTAGTGAAACTTTACTTTTGCCAAGTAGGAATTGCCTTAACCCAATTATTGTAAAATTGAAAAATAAATACAAGCCGTCTTAATCAGCATAAGAACGAATACTCTTATGGGCATACTAATCAGCTGACGAATCAATTATTATTTTCGTCTATCAAACAAAAACCAAAAGATAAACAATTAAACGTTACCCAAACCAAAATTGCCAAAGGACAATAACAGATACTTAGTGCAGGATAATGGCAGCCAAATCTGCAATGAGCTGCCGCTGTTTGCCCACTATGTGCTTTGCCAGCAATTTTCAATGTAGCGCGCATACGCCTAAGAACAGGCAATGAATTTTTTCGTGCTCAATAAACGACGACTTCGAAGCCAAAATGGCAATAAAACGGCAATTGATGAGCGCAGGCCCGCCAAATAAGCAAACAATCAAGTGAACTGCGAACGACAAACGGCAAACAACCAGCAACCAGCAACCCAGCTAAAATTCGAAACCGAGACCGAAGCCATGAAGAAGTGCTCGAACTTAACGCGAGAACAGAGGGAGATGGATCCAAGGGAGGGGTGAGCCAACAAGGCAAACAAACAATCAAACGATAAACGGATGCCAAGTGGAAGGAGTAAAATGGGCAGGCGCAGGGGAAGGCCGAGAGCATTTCAACCTCAATTTGGCAAATTCTATTACGATAATCAGAGTGTGGCGGCGGCGGCGGCGGCGGGAGGCAGCGCCTCAAATTGGTAGCGAGGCAAGGGAAAGAGCAGCAAATAGCCGGAAAATGTTTTATGTGCTGACAATAATAGGAACAACAACAGCAAAGGCAGTTAAAAGCAAAACAAAGCATTCGCTCGCTGCTTGAAGTGTATACAAAAATGAGTGAGATCCAATTTCAGTTCGATTGTTATCCAATTTCTGAGCAAATAAGTGAAAATGTTTTTATTCTCATCCCTCCAAGGCATACACCACAACAACAATGTGTTGTGTTGTGTTGTGTGCGAGTATGTGCTTGTGTGTGTTGAGCGTGTCAATAATTTGTCTTCGGCTCTGTCGCCCTGTCTTTTATATCTTAGTGCGTAGAGCCCAGTGTAAATAACAGTCAAGTCGATGTAGAAATAATGGGCAAATATCAGCAAATCCAATGAATGAGAATAGTTGAAAGGATTGCGCTACAGTTACAGCTGCGATATCATGATATCCCCTGAGTTAAGAGGCTTACTTAAACTGAATGGCTATCACAATCTCTTTTAACATCTCTTTGCCACCACAGAGACAATTGATGAAATCTAGTCTGGGCCATTTTCTTGTTTGCTTTTTGTTTTATTTGTGTTTGTTTGTTTTTTTCCGCGTTAAGCATCTTTTGATTCTTAGCCCGATTAAAAGCATTTAAGTAGTGCTTATCCAAGCAGAAACAAACATCAACCAGTTGGGGCTATAAAACGGGTAGTGCCTGATTTGTCCCAGCCAAGATAACGACATAAAATGCAAATCTGCGATTTGGTTTGTTAAACATTTGCTTAACCACAAACGTAAAAGCCAAGACAGATGGCAGAAAAAACACCAAAAAGTAGCTCAAGCGCAAGTCTCTTGCTCTTGTCATACAAGGGGAGTGACACAGTCACGACACCAACAACAGCAACAACAACAACAACAAAAACAACAGCAGCAGTATGGCAAGAAAAACAAAAGCGAAAAAGCACATGGCACGGAAATATGCCAGATTATGAGACAAGGGCAACATATGCCATGCAGCGAGTATCTCAAGAGAGGAAATAAAAAGGGGGGCGAGAGAAGAGCGGCAAATATGCGTGTAAAAAATAAGCTGGCCAGCCAGCGAGCTGGTAGAAAAGAGAGTGTGCGGGGGAGGAGGAACGCAAATGAAGGCAAATTACGTTAAATAGAAAAGAAAAGTTTTCCACTTTTTAACTTTGGCGTACGACTCGGAGCTGGCAACCGGCAACCAGCAACCGGCAAGCCGCAACCAGTAAAGTGGCAAGCGGCACGATTCAACGTGCAACATTGCGCGGTTGTTGAACATTTTACAAACAATTTAAGCGTCGCATTAAATTATTGTTACGCTCGGAGCTTAAGCTTTAAGGCAGCTGACATTGCCAGTTCGAAATGTTTTTCATTTGCCTGCTGCCGTGACTTTTATGGCTCAATGCGCGTTCTCAGTCACGCTAACTCCCTCTCCCTCTCTCTCCTTTGCTTTGTCGCTCTCTTTCTTGCTGTTTTCTTTTCGCGATAAGAGTGAAAAATGGTAAATTAAGCTAAAGAAAAGCGGATCCGTCTTATAAACAAAACCAATGTCGTTGTTATTGTTGTAGCTGGTGCTGCTGCTGTTGTTCTTTCCAGCAACTCCGCGTGCGGCAGACTAAATTAGAGCAAAAACTTAATTTGCCTTTTGGCTGCGCCCCAAAAGGAGGCAACAACAGGCGCTGGCAACAAGAATGTGAACGCGACTGCGAAAGCCGCATCAAAAGGCAAAATGGCGCAAAATAACAATTATGTTTTAAGGCAATTGTATTACTTTGGTTTCTTGTTGTTTTGTCGAAATTGTTGTTGTTGTTATTAGCCTGTTTTGGTTTGTTTGGCTTTTTTGCACTTGTAATTGAGAATGAAATAAGGTTAATTAGAGTAATGGCCACTTTGCCGCTCCGGCACTGGCTGCGACCCAGACCCGAGCCCGAGCCCGAGCCCCAGCCCGAGTGTGGTGCCATTTTTAGTGTTGCCGTTGCCCGTCAACAAACTCATTTCAATTTTGAAACAATGCTAAAAAAGTGTTGGAATTTTCCAAGGATGTGGCTCTTCATAGCGGTCAAGGCAGCACAACAAACTTTCGAAGAGGCTAGCTAATTGTACACAAGGCATTAAGTAGTGCAGTTATTTATGCTCCAAACTTTGGATCAACTTTGTAGAAACTCAAACTCTACTAGAGTGCGTATGTGGGCAAATATTTTTGAACTATGAAACACTTGAACTAATTTACTTCGTTTGGCCAGGTCTTGGAATCTACAGTGTCTAAACACGTGCTCCTGATACGTGTTAAATGACTTTTAATTGGTGTTAGTGCATTATGTCGTCAAAACATTGGGCACATTCCTCGCTTGTTTTTTGTCCTTGTCAACATCGTGTTGCCCTGTTGTGCAATAGTTTGCATGGCAATTTAGCCCAAGAACTTTGTGAGCAGTAAGTTTTTTGTTTTTAACATCTGTGGGACACACATATACATATATACCCACAGAAAGTGGGCAACTCCTCTTCGCCCGTAAACTTTTCATACAATAATAATCACTTTATAAAAGTTTTGTCTAAGCCGTCATAGCTACCAATTCGGTGACACCCAAACTTTAGTGCTGAGGCTGGAATTACTGCACCTAGAATCCAAGGGCAAACTTTTTGCGGCCTATCTGTCCACCAGCAGTAGGTAGGTAGTTTGCAGGGCAGTTAACAACCCGACCAACACCAATTAATACATGCGTCGCAAAGTTGGCTCAGATTTGCGCATATGTCGCCCGTCAAATATTTGTGTTTATTATGTCATACTTGTTGGCCATCATGAGAATGTCAGACCGCATAAATGGCAGAATGAATAAAATAATAACTTCATACCCTTTGACTAACCTGTATGTGAACAGAAACAAGCTCTAGTCGAGAAATCCCGACTAGACTATACCCTGAATCCTATACTTTACAGTGCTTACAAGTATGTGTGAGTGTGTTCAGGGTATAGACATAAGCTAGGCCGTAGTTGCCATTTTTTAAAAGAGGATATACAAATGATAACATTATATAATTGTTTCTACTTCCTCAGTGAATTTGTATTATCTATCTTACTATCGTATTCACAAGTGTATTAAATAAGTTGCATGCCGTAGTTAGATCGTCTTTCTGCTTTAATAAATCACATTTGTTTAACACGGCCACACAGTAATGTGTGATTTACAAGTTTTTTTTTGTGTTTTTTATCTGTGCATGTTTAAAAATTTATGAACGCATTTGATGTGCAAATTTAAATTAAATTTTCGCGTGTGCACACACTCACACGTGCACACGCCGCATGACTTTGCGACAATTGAAAGGTACACACACACAATATACAAACACACAATCCCAAACACAAAAAATGAATATGGCAAAATAAAGTTAAAAGTTACATATTTCATGGCAGGCGAACTCAAAATAAAAGCAAAAAAAAAACAAGTAAGAAGGCTCTAGTCGAGAAATCCCGACTAGACTATACCCTGAACCATATACTTTACGCATATAGTTATAGTGCTTGCAAGTATGTGTGAGTGTGTGTATGTATACGCGTATAGTGCATACCTTCTTAACTTCAATACTCCATATTCCAATCTTTCAAACTGCATCGAAAAGTTTTCCAAATTCAAGATTTTGTTGTTATCGATCACATGTGTATATCGGAAACGGGAAGAGTTATCGAAAATCTAAAACAAACTTCTACTGTCTAGGGATTAATCTTATACTCTGCATCATAAAGATTTCTGAATTCGATATTTTGTTGTTATCGATAACATGTGTATATCGGAAACCGGGAAAGTTATCGAAACTATATCGACTCGGCTGTTGATGCTGATCAAGAATATATATACTTTATGGGGTCGGATATGCTTCCTTCCGCCTGTTACATAATTTTGCACCAAACCATTATACCCTTTTTACCCATTTTCAATGGGTTAAGGGTATAAAAAAAGGCGGCAAAAAGGGTTGGCAACTACAGCGCGAACATTTGGATGATGTGTAGACCTATTCAAAAGCAAAAATGAAAATAAAAAAAAAAAAAATAAACAAGCTCCACGCAATTTGTTGTAGTTCTTTTTGACATTTTCATTTGCGTGTGTGTGTGTGTTTTTGTGCCTACGCACACATGGAGCTGCGCTCATTACTAGGCGCTCACACACACATACACATGGAGCATACGCGTCTACTATAGAACGCACTCAATCATAAATGAACGCACACACACACACACACATGTTAATTGACGGGCGAGTGGCGTGTGACCAACCGTTGAACATTTTCACAAAAGGAAGTTGTTATTTTGGCATCCGGCTTAGCGGAATTGTTATTATTTATAAGTGCACACAAATAATACACACAACTTTATATAAATATATGGTTTTATGTACAAATATGTGTACATAGGCGAGTGTGTGTGTGTGAGTGTTATTAACTACTAACATTCAACTGGCTTACTCGATGCCCTCCACACGATTGTAAACTAAGATATAAGGTGGCGAAGTCAGCCTAGGAATGAAACCTTATTATGTCTGTAAAACAATAGCAATACAAGCTCTTAAAATATTATTCATTGCAATTTGAAATATTTTTAGTGGTTTGTCAATAACCGGATGTCGTTTGGAGGGCCGACTGTCAAAAGGGTAAATATTGAACGCATGCTAAACGCAGCAGTCTAATCTGTATGATTGTCTGCTTATTTGTGGATTTTGTTGTAGTAGTTGCTATTTTGCAAATCTTTAAGTGACATTCCATCTGATTTAATATTTGCTTGCGTAACTTTCTCAGCTTAACAGCTGTGACAAAGTTTGTTTTTGAATTTGTCAGTTTGCCATACAATTAATATTTTATTTTGCAATAAGGAAATAATATTTTCATTATTATTATTTGTCAGTTTGCAATACAATTAATATTTTATTTTGCCATAAGGAGATAATATTTTCATTATTATAAGTAAGAAGTTCTTAATTGCCGTTCTGATTGTTGTTTTGCGACAATATGATCAATTCACAAATATAGTTGCGAGAACCAATTTAAATTGGGTAAGAGTTCTTATAATGTGTTCTACTCTCGCAGAATACATATATGTATACTCCACAAATGATTACTTCGACGTGTCAACAAGGGTAAAATGGGGCAGAAAAAAGATACAATATTACTGAACAAAATAAATGCTGCTAAATGTTGTTGTATGTGCACAGACACGCAAATCTAGTAAAAAAAATATGCAAAGCAGCTGCACTGATTGCGCCCTACGAAGCGTGTTGCAGGCGGCAAGTGCCAAAGCGTCAGACGGATGCAACCCAACAAGATGTCAACAGAAATCATCGACTTGCCTGGCACGGAAATGAACGTGGAAACGAACACCAACAGCTGAAGCAACAAGAATGTCAAAATGGAACAATGGAAAACCGTCAACTAACTTAGAAGTTTCGCCATCAAAAGGCAGCCAGACTTGCAAAAACTAAATGCCACCCAACCTGGTAAAATCGGTTTTCATTTCAAAAAATTAGGTGTGGGTTTTCTCTCAAATTGTTGAAGTGGTAATTAACTGCAGAAGAACTTATCTTCCCAACTACGATGTATTTTATGTTGTTTGTTTCAAATATCATGTACATAAACAATTTGTCGAAAAAAAATTAAAGTAAATTTTAGTCTGTCTTTATTTTAGCTCAATGAATATTTTTCAACTAGGTTCCGACTGCCTGGCTCTAGTTGGCAAGTGGTTCGGCTCAAGTAACACAAACGAACTCGAATGTCGCCAGAGATTGTTGTTGTTTGGCTGTTGCTGCTTTGTCATTACAAGAAATCCGTGCAATATTCATCGTCGAGAATGCAACACACAGTTTTGTGCACAACATCAACAGGAGCAGGAGCAGGAGCAGGAGCAGTAGCCGGAGCAGTAGCAGCAGAGCAACAACAACAGATTATATAAAGTTGCGAGCACGAAACACTTCCGCAGGCAAAGAGCTTTCCGCTTCCGGTTGTGTGTGGCGCAGCGTGGTAGCTGCTGTTGCTTCCTCTTCCTTCTGCCACAGCTGCAACTTTAAATATTAACAGCTAAGTGGCGTGTGTCGCGACTCGCAACTCGCGACTCGCGAAAGTGTGTATTGCAGGTGTGTAGTATGTTTGCGTTGGAGCGCTACTTCGATTTTTCTTTCGCTTATCGGTTGCCGTCATCGACTGCGTGCTGCCACAAGAACCACCCGCACTCCGGGTAACGTCCCCTGACCTGCCTCTACTCCCTCCCAAGTGCCTTTATCGCAACCCTCCACCGTGCCCCTGTCAAAGTGTCATTTAGATCGTAATGGTTTGATAAGAGCTCGCGCAAACACATTAAAACGCTTGCGCCACAACAGCAAGAATCGCGAGTATCGATATTTGGCATCGGTTCACATAAGCCACTCATAAGCTGATTGCCAGCCATTTGTCCTGCACCTCGAACTCACTCACTTATTTAACATCCGCATTGTTGTAGTGTGAGCTCAAAATCACTGGCAATTAATTGAAATCAATAAAATGCTCATTGAGGCTCACGTTGCGCATTCGCCGTGTGGCACTTAACGAACATGATTCAACAATTACATAACAAATTTAAATCACATCGCAAGAGAAAACGAATTGTTAATAATTCAGTCTCTTACCTGAGAATGCGAAACAAAGAGCAACTAACAACTCATATAATTAATTGGATAAGAATTTCAAGAGTCTGCCTTTTCAAACATATCGCAGTGCTCAAAAGCGAGATAAAAGAAAGAATGAAAAATCAAATGCCAAGCGAAGAGTTGGGAGCGCAACAATTTTTTAATTTTATGCCCAACGGTTTTGCAGACCAAAGTGACTTTCTAATTAGTTTGGTCTGTCAAGCGGAGAACCCAAGACGAAGATGACACACTTGACTCAATTCATACAAATAACATAACATACAGAGCTACCCACACATGTGTATTAAAAACACACATACATGCTTTTGAATTTTAGGAATGCTTTGCATGAAATACAAACATGAAAATGTACAAAAGCTGAAAAATGTGAGGCCATAAAAATATGTTACAATGCTTCGCTGCCTTATGAAAGAAATTATAAGGGAAAATTCGCCATATCTGTCAGTCTCCCTGCATGTATATACGTATATACGTGAGTATGTCTGTGATTTCAACGCGAAGCCGCAATTTCCGCAATTAAATAAAAACGCAAACCTTAGCCACGGGTGGCGCGTATGGTGGCAAAATGAATGTCGAGTGTGTCGCTGAGGCGAAATATTCACATATGTAGTTGTTGTGCGCTTCAGGTACACACATACACACACACACACTCAAGCAGACACACATATATTAAAACACACCCACGCAACGACACGCAACGCGCCTCAGCACCTGCCATCAAAGTTGCCTAGCACAAATGCGAGTGTGGATAGAGTGTTGTGTTTGTGTTAGCTAGTTCATTAGAATATCGCACACATGCGATGTGAGGCCACACAGACACTCACTCACCCACACAGACACACTGGCATATTAATAGCCATCGACACCATTGGCCTCTGTTTATTTCTTGAGCATATACATATGCATATTTAATATTTCTTATTGGCTTTTTTTGCCATTTAAAGTGAACGTACACACGGTTAAGAAACGAATATTTTTGGCAGTCGTAAAAGGCTGCCAGCGGCACAGCCCGAAAATCAAATACAAGTAAAATGCGAAACTTTGCTCATTTGCTTTGTGCGTATCTCAGAAATACGCACACACACAAACACAAGCCATTCCTTGCTGTGTGTTACTTTGTATATTTTTTTTGCCTTCCTCGCTGCTGCTGCTGCTGCTGTTGTCAGTTTAAAGAAGTACAAATTACAAATATCAACAACAGCAGCAATCTTAAGTAAACTCCTTGCCATGTAGCTCGACGCCTCAAAATATGCTTTTAATTTTATATGCATAACAAATTTATGCGAAATTCGTTGCATACTCACAGGTAACTGTGTAGAGCTGACATCCTCTTTGAAATTATATAAAGATGCTTACTAGCTCGTTGATATGCCTCATGCTTCAGTATCGTACCGTGATTAGCATGCCATTATATTTCAACTGCGACTACGTGCGGGCTCAAATGTCGACTGTCAGACAGATAGACAGTTATTTTTGCAGCAGTCCTGTGTAAGTGATTTTTTATAGATGATTTGTTCTGCGGCTCATTAATGAGAAGTACATAAGTGTGATTTGCTCTTTAAGTTGGCAATAGCTCTTGATTGTTTGCCTTTATCTACACACAATGTGGCAATAAAATATAGGTCTGAAAGGATGCGTAAGGAACCTTGTTGATTGCATGAATGTACCGCAAAACAAGACCACAGCGTGCTTTGGCACTTGGTGGCCAAATAAAAACCATAAATCCCACAAAAATTTCTACTAAGCTGAGGACTTAAAGTTAAACACTCGCACCAAGGCGACGACAAACACAGACATACCATAACGCCGAATGTGACGTGCCACAGACGAGATCCCTCATGTCGTTTTTGTGTGCAGCCCACAAATATATATATTTAAAATATAGTATATATATATTTTTATGGATATAAAGTAAAAAAAGAAAAAAAGAAGGAAACACTTAATTAGCAACCTTGATTTTTAGTATCAACACGTCGAGCTTGTGTTAAATTTAAAGCAGCTTTTATAGCAGCTGTCTTTAAAGGGTGGCACAATTCACAGTGGCAAGCCAGTTAGCTTTCTTTGAATACACCACCCGTTGCTACTGTGGCAGGACGTTTTGCGTTTTTGCTTTCGCTGGAATTTCGTGCAAATAAACACACACAATTTTAATTTACTTTTTGCGCTCTTCGTTTTGCGCATTTTTTCTTCTATTTGAAGTGAAATTGAGACAGCTAGAGACCCATAAGCAGCGGTTGCCCCACAATTCATGTGGTGCCGTGGCGAAGAAGCAGTGCCTCCACCAATGCCTCTAGCATCTATGGGCTATGGCTGGCAGTCATTGCCATCGCTGTAGCTTCTGTCTTGTGTTGAATTTTTAATTTGCCAGGCAAACATCGCAAGAAAGCAGTTTGGGTTAAGTGTCTGTTTCTACCTATGCCACATTTGATGAAGGTCATGCCCATGTGATTCAGCCGCAACATTCGAAGGTGAAGTAGTAAGCGCATACACTTGGTTCGCTGGTATCTTGGTCGAGTGTTGTACAAATTGAAATATTACATTGAGGTTGCAGCGGCTGTAGCTGTAGCTGTAGCTGATGATGTGGCATTGCTACTGCAATCTTTTTTCTCATATGGACTTACGCGAGGTGCTCGCATATGTTTGTTCGAGTATTCATTTATAATAACAATAAAATTTGCATTACTTGCGTTGAATTTAATTACAATTTTATAGGTGTAGTCGTACAATGCACAACTATTGACACAGAATGAGCAAGTGGTATGTGTTGAAGGCAGGGCCAACGGCACGTATACGCAATAACACGAAAGTGGCATACGCGACGCACAAATATATAAGGCAACAGTCGGCGGTGCAACAGTCCGTGCGAGTGAGAGAAAGTGCAGGGGAATGCTGCAGGGAAAGAACCGCTGACCCAGTTTGACTTTGGCTTCATAACTAATTCACGCACAAACACTCACGCACGTATATATATATAGACGTAGTCGCGTGGACTAGGGCCAGTGCATAAAGCATCCATGTTACACGGACCTTCTGGCACCTGTGCGCGTTGTATACACATACAAGCACACTTACTTACACAAGACTCGCGACGCAGCATTGAAGCGTTGGCCAGTGCTATGTTGGCCTGGGTTGGGTTGGGTTGGCTTGTAGAACGTATCGGGTGTTGCAATATAATTAAGGTGGAATAATATAACAGCATTGTGCAGCGAGTCTATTCGTATGTGTGTGCATGTGTGTGTCTGTGTCTATGTGCAACGTGCAGTGACTATTATGTTTAAAATTGATGTGATTTGGCCGTTAGGGTAAGCCTTTGAAGACCGTTACTGTAGGTCACTTAAAGCATATAAATCAAAATTGATACTGTATGGATAAATAGCACAGAAAACTAAAAACTAATAGATATATACATATACAAATATGGAAATGTAAACATAACTCCTGTCCACTGATCAAATTTGCAAACGCAGAAAAAAAGTTTTATTCTGATTAAAATCATACAAATGTATAAATAGTTATGTAGTTTGAACACATGACATTCATATTTTGACTCAAGCTGGAACTGTGACAAGAAACTGGATATTCAGGGGGCACTTCACTTATTCCTTGGCCACTAAAGGAAATATTCCAATTCCAATTCAAATGCGAATGCGAATACCAATACGAATACGAGTTCAAGCAACTTGTGTATGCATGTGTGCAAACTCAATCTAAATGCTATAAACTGAAAGACATACTCAACGTTGTAGTCTAGCTTGTCGTGCGAAAGGACTTAGGACTAAAGCGGACGACGTCGCTGTAGACTTTGCCATATGTCGATAAAAAAAAAAGGCATACGGAAATTTTTTATGTCCCTCAACGTCAACCTCATTGCAAATTGTTATGTATGTCGTGCATGTGGTTGCAAGTGTGTGTGTGTGTGTGTGTACCATTTAAGTCATTTGAAGTTTTCTTGCAGTGAAACCAATCGATTTTTGTAGTGCCATCAAACGTCTTCAGTTCATTTTTTAATGACTAATTTGGCGAGCGAATTTAATTGGCTTATGTCTGTTTACCACAGTCCTGGTCAGTACATCAGTCAGTCAATCAATCAATCACACTTACGAGTTGTAAAAACTTGAAAGCGTTTTGCTTGTTCCTGATGTCCATATTCTATTATTTTTTATAGCGAAATTGCGTAGCGCAAGCGATTCGAAAACAAAGCCGAAGCCGACGCCGAAGCCAAATTGAATCGATATTTATGATTATTTAATAAACTCAGTTATATATGGCCAGCCACTGCCATTGCGTGTCACCTCCTGCCCCACTGCCTGTGTCTGTGTGTGTTTCTGTTTGTGTGAGAGGTTATTGCGCTCGCAGTTTCTTTGTAGTGCTGAGCAGAGGCTCATTCAGCATGCAGGCTGGCATTTTTAATTTGTTGCTAATTTGACATTTAAATGTGTACGAAAATTCTATGAAAGCCCCATTAATAGGGGCCACTCAATAACATTTTCGCATTTTATTTTATTTCAGTATTCATTTTTCATTTTTCAGTACTTTTTTACGTTTCAAAGTTTTATGCACTTTAGCCAAAACTTTTCACAGTTGGCATTTGCCATTTGCCATGGATAAAATATTTGTATGGCTAAAGTGGTTGGTAGTGGGGGGACAAAATACGTTTAATTGCATTGCAATACATACCACGATTTTTTCGTAGTTGACCCAGCTATAATCGATATATTTTGAGTTGAATGTCGAAAGTATTTTTATTTTTTTACTTCTCTTGATTATTGATGTCTCGATGGACATGGAAAGCTCGTTAACTACTTCAAATTCTTTTCAATTCTACAATTGAACACAAATGTTGCAGCAAGTGCAACAAACTCAATGGAGTGGCATGTTTATTTACTCTGTCCCCGTGGCCAATTGTAAAAATTGTCTTCTTCATGTATGTTCACTTTTCCTATTTCTGTTTCTCATTCTGTTTCTGTTTCTGTTTCTGTTTACGGCACGTAGCAACGCTCAGCAAACATTTAAAACAAGTCAAGTTGCCGTGCAGGATAACGAACTTATTCAAACACATACACATACACATACACATACACCGCTGCGTTGTCTGCTGCCACACAATAAAATACGAAACAAAACCTCAATGCAAAGTGAATATAAATTGTTTTACAGCTGACGTTTGCTTTGCATTTCAAATGGTTCAGAGACTCAGTAGCAGACAGACATGTAGACGACGCTCTCCCCCCCTCTCGAGAAACTCTAGTACTGCCACACGTAACCAATGCTTCTCAAACTGCTTGCCGCTTCACGACCCCCTTGAGCGGCTTACCAGCTCACGTCAACAAAGTCCCGTCGATGGCTTGAAAGGTCATGGTGTTAATTGGAGCATAAATGATGGCAGCTGCTGCTATCTTGTATCCACCTGATAAATAAGTATAGTTTCCACAAGTGGGCGAGCTGTATCAGTGCAACCACTGAAGCGTTAAGAATTGTTTACCAATATTGCAACGCCACATTGTGCTCCCACTACGGTACATATTAACCTACACTGTAAATAGCATAATGCAAATTGAAAACGACTTTAATAATGCACAAGTGACTTTAACAAAGCCCAGGTCCAGCTGGGATACTATTTTTCAGCTTTTAACCTTACTAGTTGCATGTGATTTTCGGTCCCAATCTGAAAATTACGAGGTTGCAAATATGAAAGACAAATATTTCTTGCCATTAATCAAATTTGTTATGCTCATGTTTTATTTGATTTTGTTCTTGTCCACTAAATCAGTGTTGTCAAGTTTAGCCAAGTATGTCTTGGCGTTTATTATGGATTATTACTCACCCGACCGTCCGATGGTTAAATTTAGATCTGTCTCCAAGGCCGTGGTGGCCGATGATAATGACTTGTCGGTGGGCAGGGCCGGCGGTGGTAATGGCAAGGGACCCACTGTAGACGTGGTGGTCAAATCGCAACATTCACGCTCTGGAAACTCGCTGCAGCGTGCCAGATGAAGGGCGCCTCCAAAGAGCGTGACCCAAACACTGAGGCAGCATGATAAAATTTTTAAATTTTTTATGCGAAAGCGGGTCATGTTGGCGAAGGGTTTCCCTTTGTTCTCCTGGACGGTGCTGGAGGGAAGGACGGCTTTGCCGTCAGGTTGCCGCTTTTAATATTTCTATTGCTGTTCTCAACACTTTCGCTGCGCTTTATGTGCTTTTAATGTTGTTGCTTGCAAGTCCTTTCACAGTTTCGGAACACAATAGTGTTTATTGTTGAGTGCATTTAATGCTCCATTTTGATCAGTGTTCGCATTGTTTTTGTAATTAATGTAACATTTGCTTCTTTTGACTTTCCATTTACAAAGTTGACTTAATCAAAATCTGTGCTGCATTCATTTACATAAAAACACTTTGTTTAACACCTGGTTCAGCCTGGGTTCGTGTAATCAAGAATTCCCATAAAAAACAACTGCGCATAAAATTCAGATTTCAGATTTCAGATGTCAGATTTCAAGGTTTCCTTTTTGATGTTGCATTCAAATTTGACTTTAAACATGGACTAAATTGCTGAAAGCGAAAAGCTCTTGAGAAGCTCAGCCAAAAATTAGCAGTAACCAAAACGAACAGCCATAGAGTCCGTCCTACTACGAACAGCATTTACAATTACTTTTGACAAAACTTCTACTAGACAACAATAGACATAATGCAGCAATAACGATAACACAAACACAGATACTTGTGTCCATATGCAGCCAAAAGGGAGAGCGAGAGAGAGAGAAAGAGTGGAGGAAATGATGGAAGACCCGCTCACAGCAAACACTGAATAACATAAAAAAGTTTTTCATTTACAATTTGCTCAGTGGGTCTATGGCCATGTAATAAAAGCAGCAACAACCACAACAACAACAACGACTAACAAGAAAATGTTGAAAAGTTTTAGTGAATGCGAAATGTTGTAGCTGCTGCTTCTGTTTTTGTTGTTGTTGTCGCGACTTGCTGTGGTTTTTGCTTAAAATATTGTTGACTTAGCAGTGCAACTAGGAGTTAGGAGTTGTGAGGCGCGAAGTGGGAATTTGCAATATGTAAATGGGTCCTCAGTCAAATTAATTCACTCCGCTGTGCTTTTTATCGGGCAAATCTTTCACAAATGTTGACAGAATCAATAAAAATATAATTTGCTATGATTTGGCTCACGGGAAAGCGCCAACCATCACCAAACTTGCCACCCTCGTGGCAAGTACTGGAAATTTGCAGGTTGTTGGCAGACAGAGGAAGTGCAAACACTCCTGTGCACAATCATGTAAACAAACAGACAGCAGACAGCGGGGACGGACAACAGGCAAATGCGGCATGCGTCTCGTAGAGCGTTAAAAATTATTGCCAAACAACAACAGCAACAGCAACAACAATGACAACAAACACGATGACGATGAACATTCAGATACAGACATGTTGCAGTCAATCACGAGCGGGTGCAAGTGCACAGGCGACGAAAGTTGCCAGTCAACGAAGCGAACGTACGCAGTCACACTAACACACACACACACACACTCACTCAGAGGAAGGAAACTGCAAGGCGCGAAGCCGTTTTGTGCATTTCCCTTGTTGTTTCTGCTTGAAATGATTTTTTTTCGCTGCTGCAGCCTTTCTATGTTGCCTTATGCAACATAACGAGCCGCACACCACGCAATACGATTTTTTTTTCATTTTTTTTTTTTCCTTTATTTTTTACACCGTGTTGGCCGTTTGAGTTGTGCACGTTGTCAGCGTCGTTTGCTTTTGAGCCAAAAGTGTTGCCATAACGAGCGTAAAATGGCGGCAAAAGGATGTTGAGCATGTTGGGGACGAGAGGGACGCTGGCAAAGACAACAAGCGGCGTGTTCTAAAACAAACACGGCCCAACGTTGCCATCGTCATGCTATGTGTGTGAGTGTGTATGTGTGTTCGTCTGTTTGAATATATGCAAAAAATAACGAAGTAAAAATTGAAACTAAAATAAAGCAATGTTTGCCTCACAAATTGTTACGTGCGCTCCAGCCTCAGTCCTTGCATCAGCAGCGCGCACCTTTGCCTCAGTAACACACTGAAAATTTATTTATTTAAAGTTGCAAGTTGTTGCATAAGTTAATGCAACGTGGTTGCACCTGAACTAAAAGTCATTGCCAGAGTAACAGCTACCAAGCGTGGCAAGACCTTGTGGCTGCCAAATTTAGTTTCTAGAATGTTATAATTTTAACATATTGGAGAAAATATCCCAACACATGTTTAACTCGGCAGCCGTGCAACTATGTATGTCAATGATCAGAGCTTTGAGACTGCTAAGCTTAACAGACCAACAATTTGCACTCAAGCTGTGAATTCAAATATTTCTGTCCTCTCTGTTTGCAATATGTGTGTGTGTGTGTGGGATGCGAGTGTGTGAAACTGACCAAACAAGCCAATAAATATACCACAAATTGTATGCAGCCAGTGTCAGTCGGAGAATTAGCACTGCATTGGACATTGTATTGACTGGGGCAAGTTTTGGTGCAAGGATAAAATGCCAAACCACATGCCATTCACATGCCGGCCAAAATTCGATTTAAATTGAAATTCTTCAGCTGCAAAGTCTGACACTAAGAAAGCAGCAGACAAACCAGACCCCAAAGCTGCAAATCAACTATTCAGCAATGCAATGCACACAATTACATTCTTTTTTTGCCATGCTAAACGCAGCTAAGTGCATTTCTCACATAATTTCCTTTAGTTTAACTAGTTGAAAGATCTAATTAAGCCGCTGTCAGTGTCTCATAAAAGTTGCCGTCGCTCTGACTTACAGCCAACAAATTGCAACAAACTTGAGTAGCTCACATTGCACTGACTATAATATAATTAAGTGCGGTCTACAAAAATATCTCACAAGAAGCCTCAATCCTACACCAATACCAAAACCACTTGTGACTGTTGCCGTCTGTGCATTACAAACTCAATTTAGTGATCCTTGTTGGCAGAACGGCAAACCAGCATATAAAACAATAATTAAACACATCAAGATCTTTAAAAGAATGAGCACATTTTCGAATCCACTTTTAACCGCTTATAAAAAAGTTATAATATATCTAATTTAATATCAACTTTTAGCGACGCAGACTAACATTTTCGGTCACGCCAGGTTGCTACCTTAATTAAGCAACGCTGTTTAAAAGCCTGTAATTACATTTGCAAAATCTAATGAATTCGTAATAATCTCGCAGCTAAACAAACATTGCCAAAAGGGTGTGCGTAATCAGCTGACGAATGCCACGTTAAGAGTTCAGGTGGATGATGCCGTTTCGAATGGCTGGTGTCAGTTTCCGCCTTCCAAGCTATCGCTAAAATTGCGGGAATACTTTATGGACAAACAAACCAAGTAAGGAGGCTCTAGTCGAAAACTCCCGACTAGACTATACCCTGAACCATATACTTTACGCATACAGTCAGTGGTTTCAAATATATGTGTATACGCGTATAGTTCATACTTTCTTAACTTTAATACTCCATATCTCTAGTGTTTCTCAATCGATTTCAATAAAATTTTCACAGATTGTCATTATTTAGTATAATCTTTCAAACTGCATCAAAAAGTTTTCCAAATTCAAGATTTTGTTGTTATCGATCACATGTGTATATCGGAAACGGGAAGAGTTATCGAAAATTTAAAACAAACTTGTACTGCCTAGGGATTATATGAGCTTATGTACCAAATCTGGAGTCTCTAGCTCTTATAGTCTCTGAGATCGACGCTTTCATACATACGGACGGACGGACGGACAGACAGACGGACAGACAGACAGACAGGCATGCCTATATCGACTCGGCTGTTGATGCTGATCAAGAATATATATACTTTATGGGGTCGGAGATGCTTCCTTCTGCCTGTTACATACTTTTGCACAAAACCATTATACCCTTTTTACCCATTTCCAATGGGTTCAGGGTATAAAAATAAAATGATCCTGGCGTCTGCTTAGTAAGGGGTCGCAAACTCTGTCTAATATATTATTCAGTACGAGTATTATTGTTTCTGAATGCTGCATTGAAACTGGTCATTTGCCTCTTATATAGTCAACATCGTTATCCAACTGCTGTGAAGTGCCGGTATCGACCCGACATTCTTTTTACCTTTCATTCATGCCACATGCACATGATAATTAAAAATTAGATTGGGAAATAACAAAGGTTTCTGGAAATGTTGCTTAAGTGCTTGCTTTAAGCTGCAATTAAGCTGATTACAAGCTTTAGCTATAATTTGAATGCTTATTTCTTAAGACAAATTTCAATTCATAACTAGAATAGTCTTTTTGTCGACTAATGTGGCCATTATTTATGAGTATCGATTGCGGTTGCTATGATTATTTTCAATCTATGTGTATATGTGTGTGTGTGTGTGTGTGTGTGAATAAAGGCAGCTGATATATTCTCGAACAATCGAGCGATTTGTGAACGAAATAAACTATTTTAATTGCCAGTCACTCGAACCAGAAACAGCGTTAACCTTTTCACGTTTTACAGTTTGAACTTCTCATTATCGATTCGAGTAAATGCCACGAGGCACAGGCCAATTAATATGATTTCGAGCTGCGATTTCACAAATCGTTTTTGTGAAAGTGTGTGTGCGACGAGTTTCGGTTGTAACATTAATAAATGTCGCACTAAAGGCACCCAGGTCAATTCAAGCCCAGCCTTATACATCTACAGCTCTAGTCGCAGTTCCTCGCTCGCTTGAAGGTTTTGCAGGTTAAACCATAATCCAATCGACCACGCACACATGGTCACTCTCTTGAGGCTTGGGGTCGTACTGGGCATGAACATGGCTGGCATTAGGATAATGGATGATTACTGGGAACCGTTTGGCATGCGGCATGTTACCCATTTACATGCGGCAGCAACGTTAGTCAAAGTCATGTTTCGGTTTAGTTTTGCACCAAGCACACACACACACACACACACGCTTCTAAAGTCAATTTCGTGTACAGTTTTATTTCCATGCGAGTAAAAGACAGACATATACACACACACACACAGACTAGCACACTTAGACACACATTTGGGTTCGTCTTATTGCATGCCTTGCAATTTATTTGTCTGGCCACCCCCTGGCCACCCTGGCTGGGAAGCGGCAAGAAAAATAGTTGCAAACATCACAGAATAAATTTAATGCATTGACATTCATTTGTTCCCCCCTCCACCCGTCACTCGCTTTCGCTTGTTTGCCCCATTGCCGAATATTGCAACAAGACGGACGTCAGGAGTTGCTGCGACAACTACATGTCAAATTGACCCAGTTTTCCATTGTTGCCTCCCCAACACCACACTTACCCACATCACCCCCCACCCACCCATCGACTGGTTGCTCTTGTGCTCGTTTTTGCGGTGTGTCTGCCAGAAAATTTGGTCAATAAT
This sequence comes from Scaptomyza reducta, assembly GCA_035044485.1. NCBI lineage: Eukaryota > Metazoa > Arthropoda > Insecta > Diptera > Drosophilidae > Scaptomyza > Scaptomyza reducta. The sequence continues at coordinate 195,586 of JAWNNV010000781.1, read as the reverse complement.
TTGTACAAGTACACCATGTTGGGCGAGTGATCGCCGCCTCCGCCCCCCTCCTAGCTGTCACACAATACAGTTTATAGTTATTGTTCTTGTTCTTGCTCATGCTGCTTATTGTTGCTGTTCGTGTTGTTTAATGTCTGCAATTGCATTGATTTTCTATTTTTTGCCATGCATTATTTGTGCTTACAATTGGTTAACACAATTTACTCATACATGCACATATGTATTGTTTGCCTTCACGCCAACATTTCAATAACTGCTAATTAAAACGCATGCGCTTTTTATACCCTGAAAAAGGGTAAAAAGGGTATAATGGTTTTGTGCAAAAGTATGTAACAGGCGGAAGGAATCATCTCCGACCCCATAAAGTACATATATTCTTGATCAGCATCAACAGCCGAGTCGATATAGCCATGTCCGTCTGTCCGTCCGTCCGTCTGTCCGGCTCTAAGAGAGAGAGAGAGAGCTAGAGACTCCAGATTAGTACATAAGCTCGCATAATCTCCGCGCAGTATAAGTTTGTTTTAGATTTTCGATAACTCTTCCCTTTTCCGATATACACATGGAATCGATAACAACAAAATCTTGAATTTGAAAAACTTTTTAATGCAGGTTGAAAGATTAGACTAAATAATGACAATCTGTGAAAATTTTATTGAAATCGGTTGAGAAACACTGGAGATATTGAGTATTGAAGGTAAGAAATCAATTTTTCACTTCCCCTGCCTTGTAATTCACTACTGGTTCTAGCTTTGTCAGAGTGGTATGGGGCTTGCTAAACCTGAGTTAATTGCTTCTGATACTACCGTGAGGTACTAAATAATCCGAGTTTTTTTTAAAAACTTTAATGTGCCTATATATTTATACCCTGAACCCATTCAAAATGGGTATAATGGTTTTGTGCAAAAGTATGTAACAGGCAAAAGGAACCTTCTCCGACCACATAGAGTGTATATATTCTTGATCAGCATCAACAGCCGAGTCGATATAGCCATGTCCGTCTGTTCGTCCGTATGTCGATCTCAGAGACTATAAGAGCTAGAGACTCCAGATTTGGTACATAAGCTCGCCTAATCCCTAGGCAGTACAAGTTTGTTTTAAATTTTCGATAACTGTTACCGTTTTCGATATACACATGTGATCAATAACATTAAAATCGTGCATATCGAAAACTTAAACGTGGTTTGAAACATTAGACAAAGTAATGACAATCTGTGAAAATTTTATTGAAATCGGTTGAGAAACACCGGAGATATGGAACATTGAAGATATGGAACATTGAAGTTAAGAAAGTATGCTCTATACGCGTACACACACACATACTTGCAAGCAGTGACTGTACGCGTAAAGTATAGGGTTCAGGGTATCGTCTAGTGGGGACTTCTCTCTGGATTTTTCTGTACGTAACAAAAAACAAACGGCAACGTTTTAGTGCAAGCCGAAATTTAAGTTATTGTTAAGCGTACGAAAAAATGAACTTTAATTGTGTATGTCGATAGCTTCCACGTAAAATGAACGTATATTATACGTGTATACTGATCTAATAAAATAGCAGGTAAGCAAAACGAAACGAAATCGTGTCTGATTTCAAACAGTATTTAGTGCTTACAATTTCAGTTTCAACAGCGACCAGGTTTCCATGCAAAGTGTAAATGGTTAATAACGCGCTGTGGCAGATGGCCGCGGGTGAGGAAGTAGAGAAGTGGCAGGTCGCTAATAAATAAGCCAACTGCAACTACATTTCAACATCAGGCACGCGTTAATAATGCAAATTGTGCACTAAATGTGAGTAAATAGGTTGATTCAGCTGGGCCAGCTGCATAGGCGCATGCATGTATGCATTTTGATGTTTAGCCTGGCAGGTGTCGGGTGTTTAAGGCATATGCCATGTCGCAGGTGGTTGGGTCAACAAACTGCAGCAGTTTACTACGTAATCGCTTGTTTATAATTTAAACATGAGATCTCACACACACACATACAAAACCAATTAGCAACAGACAAAGCTTTTAAAAATATTAAACAAGAGCAGAGGAAATGAAAAAATGAAAAGTCCAGTGAAGCACACTCTCTGACCAAACAGACCGCATCAAAGCGCCGCATTGGTACGATGGTGCGTATGAGCGATGTGTGTGCGAGTAGTTTCTCCAAATGCCACACAGAGTGTTTTTTCTTATTATTTTCTTTTTTCATGTGCATGTTTCGTCTTGACACGAGGCTGCACGTTGCAGCATACATATATACACATGTTCACAGAAGCACAATATATATATGAACATACATGCATACACATGTTCACAGAAGCACATATGTATGTATGAACATACATTGCATACATACATAAAGTAATTCAGTGTTGTTCCAATAAAGTGCTTCATAAATATTTATTGGATTATCGAGCATACCGGACGCACGCTTATACAAAAGCACAAGAAAAGAGAATGAGAGTAGCAAAGGAGGTCTGCTTTGGTCCTGCTACGGCTTCTGGTCCTTACCTGCTGTCCGAACGCATCGAGTGCCATTGCCGTAATGAACATAAAGCAATGAACATTGCAATAAGCGCACGTATGAATAAATGAGTGAAGTATTGAATGCCAGCGGTCAAGAGGGACGTTGGGCAAAAGTTATGCGCGAGTCTAAGCGACTGTCTGTCCGAAGACTGAGTGCTCGAATATTTACAATATAAGTACGTAAGTACATATAGTATATATAGTTGTATGAGTGCAACAAATCACCTAATAGTTAAAGTACTTTTGAGTGTGTGTTTTAAAATTGTTTGCAATAAATTTTTGCCAAGCTTAACTAGGCGATATGCGACAAAAATGTAATGAGCAGTTAATTAAGTGATTAAATAGTTTTCCACAACTAATTGGACTATCAATTAACACACGCCTGAGCTCCAATTATAATATCAATGATATAAAATGTGAATGCAATCGACTTTTCTCTCATTATGAGCGATTTAATTTGATATTGAATTACATTAAAGCCTTATTAAAACTCATCAAACTCACATAGTAGTCACTTTATACTGCTACTATGTTCAATTTGACAGCAGCTGCTAATGTGAAATTATATTTATTATTTATTTTGACATTAACATTAACAATCACAACCTGAGAGCCACATTGGGGCTGCATAGATATTTTAGCTGTAGCCGCATACATATTTTATGGCCTGTCATTTTTTTTGTATATGTATTGTAAAGATATCATGCACACTCACGAGACACTTGCCTGTGTGTGTGTGTGTGTGTGTGTTGTGTGTCTATTTGTATGACAGTTTCTTATTGTGAGTTCATTTACACATTTTACAAAAACATTGAAGCGTGTAATTCGAAATGGGGGCTGTACCTTTTGCTGCTCAAATAAAACTGGTGGCAGTGGTGCAACTCAAATCGAAACACACACACACACACACACACACACATTCTAACAGGCACCCACATACACACATACACGCCATATATACATATGTGTAATAATGTATTCATAGAAAATGACAACTGACAAGAGAATCAGACAAATGGAAAATTTGACTTTCTGAGCTCTGTTTTTGCTTGAATTTCTGTTACGCTCGGCCTTGTTTTGTTCTGGGAAACGATCACGATACGAAAATTCGAAAAGCGACAGCTAGTTGGCGTCAAAAAGATACAACACAAATCTCACAAATACCAAATTGTTGCCAATTCAGTTCAAGCGCCAAAAATGGCACGTGTTACAATTCGCCAACTAGACATGAAACTAACAATGATTTTTTTTTGAGAAATGTTTCCGTCATCTAATAAATTCAACACATTTTTAAAACAAGAATCGATTTGACTCATCATTAAATTGATTTATTTCCCTTAGAATAAATAATGAATTACATTCAAAATGAACTGGGAACTATTAATTCAGTCACTGTTAATTGAAATAAATGTTTTCTAATTTCGAGAACTTCGTTATTTTACTAGCATACTTAATATCTGTGCGAAAATGGCTTTAACTCCGTCGATACGTTGCGTTTACAAATCGAACTATAAGACTCATAGTATGCAGTTCATAAAGCATTGTTCAGGGGCAGAGCACACAAATTAGAAGCGCACCATGTTTAGCATTATGCATAGTCAGCAACTTTTCAGCAACTTTGCCGTGCAACGGCTTACAGCTACGGCTACGGCTACGTCTGCCTCCTGCCATCTGACCCATTGTTACCGATGCGAGAGACGATAAAAAAGGCAGCAACGAGTATCCAACACAATACGCTTAGTGGCGTCAGTATGGCCGCACAATTCATACATTGTAATATCGATTACGAAACACTCGAACTCACGAAAACACGCTACCCATATGACGCCCACACATACTGATTTACATGTACAACACACATTACACATACAGTTGTTAGGAGGCTACTTCGATGGCTCAGAAGTGCCGCCACCCAAAGCTCAACACAACCACTTGAGAACATATGCCGTGCGGTTTGTTGTTGGGCCACGTTGCGTATACGTATTAATAAAGTGCTGTTGCTTGGGAGGCACTGACAGGGGGCACATAATTGCAGTCATGAAAAGTATAATAATGCACAGACACATTATGTGCACACACACACACACTCACATACCTTAATGTTGTATTGTGAGTGTAGAGTTTTTTGGCTCAGTCCACAAACCACAGTCTGGCCAGGCGCATTGATTGATTGATCGCTTGAGTAATTGTTGTTGATTTAATAATTTATTGCGGTCGTAATTATTTAAAAAGGTTTTAAACACACAATTTACAGCTGAAAAAAACATAACTTAAGCTGTAGCTGGCTCAAATGACATCACCCGCTTTTAAATAGCAATCGATCGGGCCAAGGTATAGTTTCCAAATGGAATTTATTGCAGGGCGACTTATCTACACATTGCTTTGTTAAATCTGCTTAGCTGCAGCAACAAAAAAGCGATTCGCAAAGCAGCATTAAAACTAACTAACAATCGCACACACTGTGCTGTAGGTGCAGCAGAAATGATTCATGATTTGTATGCAGCCAGACGATGGAATGCAAAGTGAAAGGACCTTTGTGTGCCGCAGTCAACAACAAAAGCTGCGAAGGATACGAACGTGGGGTGGTCGAGCAGAAAAACAAATATTGTTAGACTTGTGTTGTAAATGTTACAAAAGAGAGAGAGAGAATAAAAAAAAACCCGCAGGTAACTAAGCAAACGCTGCAACAACAGTAAGACGAAACAGTTAAAGAACAGCAAGGAAAAAATGTCAAGGTAAACGAACAAACTGGCGGCTGTCGAGGAAACGGAAATGGCAACACCGAATGAACGCTAAGAATACAACAACAACAAATCGAGCGCCTTTCTTTCACTGGCAATGCAATAGTTTTCATTGATAAGCAATGCAAACTCAAATAAAATAAAATTAAATACAAACAAATAAAAAAAATAGAAACAAACAAGTCAGCTATAAATGGGCTTGTAATTAGAGTGTAAAAGAGCGACAGGCGCAAGTTTGGAATTGCCGTTTTAAAGTAATTAAAAACTTTGCAGCACAGCAGCAACAGAATGAGGCGACATTTCACAGAAAGTTTATTTTTACTGATTTCTCAAGATGCGCACAGCAAAAGTTGAATGCATTTAAACTGCTATTTTATTTATTCAAAAGCACAAAAAACGCATTTTCAAGCTAAAGCCAAATGAGATGATGTCCACATGAAACTTGCTTCATTTATTTACATTTGAATGCGTTCAGTGTGGTATAATTGTTGGCTAAGTGTGTGGCATTTCGCATTTGCTGTTTTGTGTTTTTATGTTGAAGTAGTTTATGCTAAAATTCAAACAAATAATGAAAATGCCTAAGCAGCGAAAGAGGCAGGCGTCGGTGGCATGTGCGACCACTATTCACCAGATAATGCTGCCAGCCTATGTAGACGGCAAAATCAGCTGAATTACACTGCAACGTATATGTGTATATTTTGGACTTGTGTGCCGGGTAATCACGTCATTATCACGTGAAATTTTGGCATTAACGTAAATTTACGATTTGCACATGAGCACGAGAGCAAGAAAGAGCCGAAAAAACGAAGGTAAAAAATATAAATATATGTGTAGAAAACTACTCTGTTTCAGTTTCCGTCTAGCTGCCTGGCTGCCTGCGACGCACATAAACTCACATTAAATGCGATTGCCAATTTATTTACTAAGTGAACGACATCGTGGCAAGCGAGGCCAGCCAGGTGTGCAAAAGGTGGTAAAAAAGAAGCGCGCAGTAGAACTAGCGCGGCTGGTTCAAAACTTGTCTCAAATTTTAGAGCGGAAATAGTGCCGTTGTTGAACTTATGCTGTTGCTGTTGCCTGGCAGTAATTGAAGCAGCACCCAAAAAAGTTGTTGCAAAGGCTGTGCCACAAAACACAACACTCACACACACACTCACACTTAGTTCAGATTCAGCTAGCTAACAGCGAATTTGGCAAGTTTTATGCATACAATTAACGAGTGTGGCGGCACACCTCCTATATATGTATGTATGGGTCACACACAAACATACATTTGTACATACATATACGACATACAAACACGTTGTTTGCTTTAGTTTGCAGCTCTCGAGAGCAAGTGCTGAACCGCATTAACCCATTAGGCTTAAACTGTATGTAAGTAGTCGCAACAATTGGAGTGGCGAAGCGGTTGCTTTTCTCTTGCTTGAGTGAATATTTTTCTCCTTCTTCTTGTGGCGCCTCACAGAGACTGCTTGGGTCTCTAAGTTTTTTGGCATTACGCTTTTCGCTTTTCTCAACAATTTTCCAACACATTTGCCAAATTAAATTATATGGCATATGCAGAAGCAGCAGCATCAAGCACAAATCTCTGTCACTCGTTGGGGCTTTTTTTTCGGTTGTGTTTCTGGCTTAAATCAGTTGAAAATCACACTTGACTAACTCTGCTGACACTCAATGATTTAGACGCAATGGTTTGTTGTTGTTTCCACTTTATCGAAGAGGTGCTTCACGATCGTCCACTCTTTGGACTTTTCAAACACTCACACGAATTCGCGACGTCTCACCAATCAAAGTCGGTCGGAGTCTAAGCCGGGCAATAATTCATTTGCATCAATTGTGGTCCTAAATACACTTACTCAATTTTGATATGCGAGCTCATTCGTAATTCTATTCGCACGCGTACGGAGCCCGTTTGCTATTGGCCGCGTGTCCGTTCCTAACGAGTCTTACTTGCAAACTGTTTTGTCCTTATACCTATTGCCAGCACACTGGCTTCGCGTGTCCTGCCACACGAGTACGTTCGGCAGTACGTCGCTCGTGCCTTGTCGCCTTCGTGCGAGAGAACAGCGACTGTCGCATTTGGCGCCAAATTTTATGAGTGTAGAGTTGCGTTTTATAGTGACTGTCAAACTGTTTGCGGCAAATAGGAGCATGACAAGTGCCGTTGTGCAAACATACATATTACAGTTATGTCTAGCAACAATACTGTCAATTTTGTTTCTTTCTATATTGAATGGCACTGCAATTCGATATCGAATTCATTGCATGCATTATTTCAAATCGAATCTATTAGATGGAACTTCAGAAATTGCCAGAGAGAAATGAAAGTGCGCTTATTTGATGTTCTGATGAATCAATTACAATTAACGTTCAATGTGTGTCAAGTAGTGCAATCAACGTGTCCCCAACCTGCCCCACCGGCACAGGTTGCCAAGTGGAGACTATGCAACCACAGTGGGAGATACGAAAGCGAGAGAGAGAGAGCGAAAGCAGAGAAGGGAGAAAGAGAGCACCAGTGCAATTATCCGTTTTGTTTTGGTATCGCATTCGTAGCGTAGGCCGCAATGTTAGCAAAGCTTTTCAAGTTGGCCTACGAGTGTGGCACGCGTGCGAGTAAAGCTTACGATGCCCACGACGACGACGACGACCGCAGCGACGCGTGGCAATGTCCAATAAAAATAACGTATACGCTGCGAGCGCCCGAAGCGCCGACTTGTGCATGGCACGAGCCATGTGGTAATTGGCAAAAATGTATGGCACGATTGCCACATGCCACCCACCACATACCTGCCAATTGCCATCTGCAACCTGCAACCTGCATCCCACCAACGTGCAACGGGTCAAACCCATGCAGTAGAAACGACCTATAAAACAATGCACAATAATTCGCGCGTGGAAAGGGTAAGAAACTGGCGCCGCAAAAGACATAAGACTTAGACTTATAGTTGGATTCGGGCTCGCGGCATGTCAACGCGTCGCCAAAGCAATAAATCCACAAAGCCTGGCCGCCAAACGCACGACTGAGCAGCAGTAGCTGAACTTACCACCCACTCTTACTCTTTAATGCTCGATGACGCATAGCTGCACGAAGGGGGCGAATTTGCGTATTCGGTTGGCGCATGAGGGCACGATATAATTATCGTACGAAATCAAAGTATTTCCTTTGCCCAACACAGCCTTAAACATTAACGCGTTCGTCTGAATACATTTGCCCATTTTGCGATTTCAGCAACAATTATTTTAATACATTAATAATAAAGATATAATTAACCAGGCAACACTAATGACTGTATTATGTGTACTTACGATATACCGCAAGGGGCCAGGTGTTCAGCTCCAAGTATGCAATACTCACCTGAAAATAAACAATGAGAAACAATTCTGATTATTTTTTTTTCCACCATCAGACACCCATTTTTCGTCCGTCAATTTTAAATAACGAAGAGTGTAAGTGTATTGAATTTAATACAGATTTCAAATATCAGTATCGTATAGTGAAAATGAAGGTATGGTTGATGCATCAATTTTGAATGTTCATATATGTTTGTTACAGAGCTTTATAGCTTGATGCATGTATTGTAACTATATATTGTAGTCTGGTGTTTTTTTAAGATTATACAAATGTAGTTTGATTTAAAAACAGCTTTCTTTGTACTACTTAAGCTATCTCATGTGGCGGCTGACATCAAAGGCACGTACACACACAAACAAAGTAGCAACAACAGTGGGAGAAGATGAAACAAAAGCGGGAATACTTCCATCGATTATGTGGCAATAATAAAACAATGTATTTTTTTTGTTTTAAACAAAGTGAACAACATGAATGCAAAGACACATTGCAAAACAGAAGCAGACACACAAACAGACATATTCACGTGGAGAGAGATGCAAAGCACACACACACACACACACACAGCAACATACAGTTGACTGGAAATGTTGCTTACTTTGAAGTACAAAGCGTTTTTGTAAGTTGTATGCGGCCCTATGGCAACATGCTGCAAACAGGTGCGGGACTTGAATTTGAAGACAGAGCACGAACACACACCACAGGACGCCAAGCGGGAGAAAAAATTCGCAAGAATTGCTTATTTCGCGAAAATTCAAAAAAACATCAGAAACAAGAAATACTGATATTTTTATATAAACAATAGGCAGCCGTATGTCTTGAAGCTGGGAGTCGGGACCTCAACGCTGTGACTGTGACAGTTAGAGGCACTTAAGTACCATCTTACCCCACCGCGCACCAAGAGCGGTCTGTTGCCCTAGAGGAGGTGCATAATTAGAAGCTGAAACGCGAACAAGAAGCGGCAGCGGCAGCAGCTACCCAGGCACACTTAGCGTTGCGCCAGAAACAACAACCAGGAAGAAGTGACAACAATGCGTATCCATGTCAGCGTCAGTCAGAACAATTGCACTCAGTCATTCAGTCACACTGTCAAGAGGAGCAAAACTTAAAGTTTGACAAGCCATCTTGAGCTCAGCTAATTGAGGCGTAGCCAACTCATGCTCAGGTACAAACCCGAATACAAGTCCAATCCTATGCCAAGCCCAAAACAGCGGGCACAATCATCTCTTTCGTTCGAGTAATGCATCAAATTTTGTGTGGCCCATGGTGAAAATGTTAATTTCCAGCTATAAACACACACGAAGCGCCTTTGTGAAAAGGACATACAAAGCAAATTGTGTGCATTTGGGCCAACCTGAGAGACTTAAATGAATACGGTCCACTTATCAAGAGCGTTGCTAGTCAGAGTTAACCAGCTTAAAGGTAACATTGACATTCCTTTTCAATGATTACGGTCAAAGGACACGTACGAACGGCACTTAGTTGGTGAAAAAAAGGGGCGAACAGTAGAGAGTTAACACCAACTACACTCAATCCAATGAACTGCTATATGACACACAATTCTGTTGCTGTTCGTGGAACGGGATACAAAATTTTCCCAAGCCCAATTTTATAATAAAATTTGTTAGAATATTCAATTTTCTTAGGGGCCAAAGAAGAGTAAAATTATTTTGATGCCCTAATGAGCTAAAGCTCTATTCAAGTGTAAACATACCTAAACTAATGACACTTGCTTAGATTATTTAAAATAACATTTCATTTAATCTTATTAGTACTTCAATATATTTAACACAACGAGCTATTTCTTATTCTTAAAGATATGAGAAGAAAATAAAGCTTGTCTTGTTGTAAAATAATTCTCTTATCAATTTGTAATTTTATTATTACATTGACTAATAAGCTAGTGTCATTAGTTAGTTGTTTGGGCCAGCATAATTGTGCAAATATGCAGCACGTGTAAAGTTAATGGGAACTGGTACCATAGCAGCCAGTTGTACCTTTACACCACTTTACACACTCTTCCGGGCTCTCACACACAGCTATTCAGCCAGTCAGGCACTTGGGTCTGTGGCTCGCGCTGGGGGTAAATTACTTGACAGAACGCATGAATTCAAAACATTTTGCAACACCAAAAGCTGTCAGTTTCAGGTTAGCTCGAGCCAGGCCATGACAGAGCAACTCTAACGTACACACACACACTGTTTGAAGCCTACTACTCGCATTGTCTGTGCCTGTGACGATATGTTGTCTGTGTAAATTTGTGTGTGTGTATGTCAGTTCGGGCTTGTCTGCTTCCGTTCATAACTTGACTCGACTCAACTCAACTCGACTCAACTCAACTCGACTCGACTCGACTCTTGTCGCCTCAAGTTGACGTGACGGACTTGGCTTATTGTTTCATTTTGGGCTGCCTCCTGCGCTTATGACTGCAAACGCATACAACAACAATTTATCATGACTTAATTGTGTCTATGGTTTTGTGTGTGTGCATTGTTCTTGTCAGTGGCGTGTCAAGAAAACTTAGATGTACTTAGTTTCTTGCACATTTAAGTTGGGCCCACTTCGGCTTTCGCTTTCCATCTGTAAGCACTCTCGCTTTCTCTCTCTCTCTCTCTCTCACTCTATCGTTTTATCTCCATGCACGTTCTTGGTTTTTATAATTTACTTGCGGCTGACAATTGACAAAAACTTGGATTGACACTTTGCACATTCTCTTGGCCCTATTTCACATTTTAGCGGCATATTTCATGCACGCGGATAAAAAGCTATTAGGGCTCAAAAAAAAGACAGCGCCAGTTAACGACAGCTGTCTTCAACTGCAGCCCAGTGCATAAATCTTGCTCCTGAAATGTCAGCCGGGGCACAAGAACAAGAAGAAAAGGACACAAAACCAGAAACAACAAAAACCCGGGCGCTGTGATAAAATGTGGCTTTCACTGTAGCTTTAGCCGTAGCCGTTACTGTTATTGTAACTGCAACGCTCTCTGCTCGCTCGCAGCTGTCTGGCATTTCTTAAGCTCGGAGATTAACTCGGGCTCGTCGCGGGTTCTTCCAACTGTCGGTGCTGGTATATGGTCTATGGAGCGCGGTTTTTGGCCTCGTCAAGTCAAATTGCAAATTGCAAATTGCATATTCAAATGCGCACGGCTTTTTCTAGTCTGCGGCTGTCTTTTGTACAAATAGCAAAGATTTGCGCATGCAGCGCAAAAATAAATGCAAATGGAAAATGGAAAATGCAAAATGAATATGTGAAGGCAGCAAATGGAAAAAAGCTTGACAGGCGCAGCACAAATGTTTTGGTCCTAAATTGAAATTAAATTCGTTTTGTTGTTGCTGTTGTGCTCCCGGGGCAACGCTGCGCAATGCAATCATATGCAACTACTTACATGCCTCATATCTGAGATCTGACCCCAAAAATTCAAATGCATGAAAATGTCTCCCAGCTCCTGTCGCTTCTATTGTATGCTAGCAGCTATAAGTAAAATGTGCAAAAAAAAAACAAGAAAAGAAAAGGGAATAAAAAACAGGAAAGCCGACAGCTCAACATAGCCAGGAGCGACCAACGGACAGAAGACACTAATGCTGATATGACTTCATCTTCAAAAGGCGACATGCCAAGAGCAGAAGGGGTAGATGCAAAAGAAGCAGGTGAAGGCAGAGCGATTGCGCAATGTGTGGGCGCTATTGCTTGGTGCCTGGAGTGTACGCTAATGATTCTACTCATTTTGTTGGTACTAGACAATTTAATATTCCCAGCGCTTGAGCAGCAGAAGCAACAACAATAACAACAAAAGCAATAGCAACCACGAGAGCGACAAGGATACCAACGTCGAGAAGCCAAAGGAGGCTGAGGCAAATGGCAATGCCACGACTAGTTTAAGTTCTAGTTTTTGGAGGCGAAGACTTGACTCGACTCGACTCGACTCGACTCGAGTTAGCTCGGCTCGAGCCGGCTCCACTGAACCACTGATGACAACTTAAGAATGTCATTAAATTCTCATACAGCATTCAAAAGCTGCATGTGCTTCATGGCAAAAGAATTACCACGAGGATTTTAGGGACAATTTAAGTAGCACGGATTTAGAGACAGCATCAGCGCCCACAAACTACAACAAATTACAACAACAGTTGCACCGACAACACACTGACAACATAAAGACGGAGCGCACTAACAGCACTGCAACAATAACAATAACAACGGCGAAACCAACAACAACAACAGCAATGAATGCAGCCAGGAGAACAAGAGGAGCAACCGCAGCACAAGGATGCGGCATGTTGCATGTGGAATAGCAAGCAGTTGTCTCTCCGCCTCTCTCTCTCTCCGCCCCCCACTTGATTCGTGTTTCGGGCCGACAGGGAAAAAACTTACTCGCAACTGAAAAGTAAAAGCAAAAACACAAAAAACAAGAAATTGCGAGAAAAAGAAAGAAAAAAAGTGAATAAAACGTATTGCTGCGGGATTCTTTCTCTGTGTACAACTTTTTCTAAGCGTATTCCTTACGACATGTGCAATGCATTCGCATTCAAAAAGTCTATTTCCCGTGCAATTGCAACAATGCTGTGCGGCCGTAATTGCGTGTGGCTCTGTGTGTGTGTGTGTGGGTGTGGGTGTGACTGAGCATGTTCAGACATCAGCTACTACTTCTTCTTCTTCTTCTTGTGTGCTTGTTCTAGCTCGCCTTTGGGCGCAAAAGAAAACAAATGAGTGGCGGCTGTCGACTGCAAATGTGGAATGTATGTGGTTTGGGGGTTTATTTAGTATGAAAGTTTGTGGGCGACATCAACTAACCAAAATTACCCCCACACACACACATATGTATGCACACTCAAACAATCAAACACACACATTCATTTTATTGTTGTGTTCGACAGACTTGCCGAAGTCTACTGAATTTATGCAACACTAACAATTTAAAGTTTAAGTGGCTAACAAACAAACTTGCATAAAAGTGCTAGCTTAACTAATGTAGCTTCAACAACACTTAAAAATTGTATCATGGAATTGGAGATTATATTGAAACGGATTAGCGGACGGACACAGGCCCTGAACAAGATCAAAATACCACTCATCATGGGCATCTCGATAATATTACAACTCTTCCTGCAATATTAAAAGCCATTACAATGATTCTTTCGTATAAATGTAAAGTAATCACAAGAAGGTATTTGCTGACAGCAAATTACAGAATATCCTAGCATATGTAATATATGTCGTCACAGCGGCTCAAAGGATGTGGCTAGAGTAAAAGCTTTTGTTTGTGTTGCTGTCGTTGGTAATTTCTATTTGCTTATGCGATAAACATAAGTCGACGAACGCATGTCCTGTTACCGGACTGCCACATATCGAGCTCTTATTGACGACATCCCACAAAAACACAGAGCGAATGCGTGACATCGGGCATTTATATTAGACATTAAGAGGAAGCTGTGCAAGCAACGCATTTCAAATGCTCAACATGTCGCACAGCAGGAACGGCTGCGGGAGTGCCATCTAAGCTGAAGCTGAAGCTCGATCTGAAGCTGAAGCTGAATAGCTAACCGACTACTGACATTGTTGATTGCACATACAAATATTTATAAAATGCAGATTGAAAATATACAATACACAATGCTGCAGCTGCCACAGACACACAGAGACATATATCGCTCTCGGATAACTTTAGATAATGCTGCCGCTGCTGTCGGCTATTTGTGACTGTTTATTTATTTATGCATATTGATTAGTAGTGCCAGTAATGGACATCAGCATCGAATTGTTAGCCACCACCGGGACGTAAAAGTTTTTAGCGGAGTTACCGCAGCAATTGCCAATATAATTGTAAGAGCCAAAACACACGAAACAAGCCCAAGCACTCGAAGATAAATGCCTGTTCTTGGCCGACGCCGACGCAATAGCCGTATTTTTATACCCTGAACCCATTCAAAATGGGTAAAAAGGGAATAATGATTTTGTGCAAAAGTATGTAACAGGCAGAAGGAAGCATCTCCGACCCCATAAAGTATATATATTCTTGATCATTATATATTCTTTGGTACATAAGCTCGCCTAATCCCTAGTTTGTTTTAAATTTTCGATAACTCTTCCCGTTTCCGATATACACATGTGATCGATAACAACAAAATCTTGAATTTGGAATACTCTTTGATGCAGTTTAAAAGATTATACTTAATATTGACAATCTGTGAAAATTTGATTGAAATCAGTTGAGAAACACTGGAGATATGGACTATTGAAGTTAAGAAAGTATGAACTATACGCGTATACCTACAAAGCACTGACTGTATGCGTAAAGTATAGGGTTCAGGGTATAGTCTAGTCGGGATTTCTCGACTAGAGCTTTCTTACTTGTTGTTTTTTGCCTGTTTGCATCGCGATTTTCATTTCATTTTACACAAGAATTTTTTTCTTCATTTCACACATGATTTCTGATTGCCAGCCTAATGTCTCAGACAACGACGATGAGCGTGGGCTGAACGAAAGCGAAATACTCAAGAAGTACGAGAAACCAGATAAACGAAAGTGAAAGCAGCAAAAAAAAATTGCATGTAATGAATAAATTTGGAGTCAAGCAGCGTGGGGGGTGGGTGGGGTTTGAATGGAGGAAATGCGGTGAAAATGAGCCTGGAAAAACGTGTAATGGAATTGCTGTAGCGTTGAATTTTTCAATTTCATTCAATTTAGAGTCAACGAGGATGATGCCACCGCAGCATACGCAGGAAATTTTTAAAGTGGTTGAGGTGTTGCGGTTTGCTCCGGTCTGGTATGGTCTGGTCTGGTTTGCAGTGCGGTGCGGTGCGGTATGAAGCAAAGTTTTTGGCGGAAATGTAGCAATTTGTATGCTCCGCCTAAACGAATTTTAACGATATGTGAAATGATATTCGACTTGGGCAATGATCAAAAAATGCGTTCGTATTGTGAATGCCACGCACACGCACACGCACACACACATACAAATACACATTTACACATCCACACGTGCATCTTGGTGTGTCTGTGGTTCTTTACGTAATTTCACCTTTCGGCAAATTGCCCGCCCGAAAGCTCATTAAAAAGTCAACGTATGGCGCTGAGGCTCTTAAACTTGTAATGCTATAAAAGCTCTGGGTGGGGGGGGTGGGGGGGGCCGGCAGCAGGGGAGGAGCAAGTGCAGACGTGACAGCAAATATGCAATCCTATGCCTGAATATGGCCAGCCAATTCACACAACACACTCTGGCAACGCTGCGTGACAGCCACAAACAAGCTGGCAGCTCAAATGAGCTTAAGACGAGCACAAGGACGAGCCTAGCGGGCGGGCGGGCGGGCGGTACGAATGTTGCGGCATGTTGCCCATGGCCACAGCATTCGCCAACAACCATTGGCGGGGGGTGGGTAAGTTTGTTTTTGCTTTGAGTTGTCGCCACAAACTGTAAAGTGTCAACAACTTGTAATCACCAGGGTGGGCGCCCGTTGGCGTTGCGGGGGTAGATCGGGCAAGGGAACGTTTTTAGGACATCCAGGAGCAGCCTACACTTGGTCACATTTTAACACCTGCTCGTTATCAACTTTTGCTGGCTGTGCAAAAACAAAAAACTGCAACTGCAAAAATATAAAAAAAAAAATCTTGCAACACCAAAAACTTTCCTCTCTCTCTCTCTACACCTATATTTTAAAAATGAAAGAAGATATATATATATATATATATTTTTGGCTACTGCTTGGCTGTGGGCCAAAGCATGTCAGCCCTGTCCAGAATTATGTCAAAGTTGCGGCTCACGAAAAATGAGTAGAAACAGAAGGCAACGAGCGAAGGCCATGTAAAAACTGCATACAACAAATGCCATAAAGTTGCAAACAGCAACAGTGGGTGGCTCATTAGTGTTGTCAGCTTTGTGCTTTGAAACCCAAAGGTGGAAACTCTGTCACTGGCATACGGTACAAGCCTAAAACACACCGTTATGACACTTTGTATACCCTGATACCATGATATGGGAAGAACAGGGTATAATGGTTTTGTGCAAACAGACAGAAGAAAGCATCTCCGACCACATAAAGTATATATATTCTTGATCAGCATCGGCAGAGTCGATATAGCCATGAGAATTCAGATTTGGAATTTAAACTCTCCTTTATCGTAGGCAGAACATGCTCATGTAGCTTTGCGACTTAACGAGTTTGGATATTGTGTTTCAAACTGTAAACTTCAACTCTCTGCTTCGGATCCTTTAAATTTTTTAAGAATATGAAAATTTAAGGAAATTCATCAGACTCAATCGGGAGTATGTTCATTTACAGTTGAAAAAGTCGAAAAGGTCTGGATGTAAAACTTTACTAAAGAAATAAGTCTTAAGATGCAAAATTCAACTTATGATAATTCTAAAATTTTATAAATTATAAAATTAAAAACTAAGTTTGAGTGAATATACAGTTGTTGATCCTAAAACAGAATTCAACGTGCAATATCTCTGAACAAACTGGGAACTTAAGTCTATTCCTCGTTTTTAAATTGATATCCCAAAATATTGTAAAAACAGCTAAAAATATTTTCAACAATGCGAAGCGTGGAGTGGGGCTTAGATAAATTAAACACCCTTGTCCTTAAACTAAACTCTAAAATGAATTCTAAAAAACAGAAAACGAAATCGAATCGAATCGAATTTTATCTGTTTAGCATATTTGGCGGCAACAACAACAACAACAAAAGGCGTGAATGACTGCCAAGGGATGGCAGGGCTATTGGCATAAAACAATTTAGATTGAATGTGAGGGATATGCGTTGAATATAGCAAGGGATGTAGCGAAGGATATAAGATATGCATTCGCAATGGAGGCCAAAGGGGCGATAAATGTGTAAATTTTCTCAAGGCTCGTCTGATTAAATGCCACTGAAAACATAAATTGCCACTGAAAACAACATTAGCCAAGGGACGAGGCATGTAGCACGCTTAACACACCAGCAAAGCCAGCTTTGACCTTAATTTGAATAAATACCCAAACATACTCGACACGCAGAGATTAGGCGGCGGGCGATGTGAGTCGTGAATACTTCGTGAGTCGTTGGCTCCTAGCTTCGTTGGTTGTTAGGTTCTTCGTGTTGCAAGAAGCAACTTCAAGTGAAATAATATTACCATATTGGACGTCGCCAACCCCAGCGCCTGCCACTAATTACTTGGCACACACATAACGCAAATGACGACTAAACAATGCGTTACGCATACGCCATGTGTTGAAATTGGGTATGGCTGCAGCAATCGACACGGAATATCTTTAGAATAACAATAGTAAATGGAATATATAGAAACGGAATACACAAAAAACTAAACACGCCCAGCTACGAACTGGCTGGCGAGAGTGCTCTCGTCCGCCCTTCGCCACTTTCTCTGTTGTCTGCTTTGATTAATGATCGCCCACTTTTGAAATCGGCGTCACTGGGTCGTGTCCTGAATGAACAGACGTCAAGTGTCGAACGTTTTATTCGCTGAAAGTCGAGACGGGAGTGTCGAAAAGTGAGCAATCACTGCGAATGTGGCGCGTCCAGCGACAAGCACGCAATTTACTTATTACCCATTAATGGCCAAACAACAACAGGACCAACAGAACTTTCCTGCACCACGAGCAGCTGGTTGACAATGTCAGAATACGTGTTGGGCAATCGATCAAAGCCACAATCCACTGAGCTGGGGGGGGGGGCGAATACCAAATCGGCCGCTTCATTAAGCGCGACTGAGGATGACAAATCATGTCGTTGACAATACTCGTTCAGGACAACAGTCAACAATGACGCAAGGACATTGAAATAAAGCGATGCCCATGTCGCCTGTCTGCCTGACTAACTGACGAACTGCCTGACTGCCTGACTGCTTGACTGCCTTAATGCTCCATGGCCAACAGAGCTCCTCTAAAACGCAGCTCATAATATTGTAAATGCGTAGCCCCACACCAATTTCCAGTCAAAATCTCTTGCATATCCAAGTGAGCTAGGAATTGTTCAGGCACACGCAAATATAATTAAGTACAGCCCAAACGCACAAAAAAAACAACAACATATAAATGAAAAATACAGAAAACACAACACGCCAACTCAATCCAACTACTTGCAACCGACTTCCGGTGACCGTAGACGACAACTGGGCGGAGTCGACATTTATTACTTGAATCTAGTGACATTAGCTGAATGTGGCGCATAAAGAATTATTTAGGTAAGAAAAAATAAGAGCTTGCGTTTGTATGGCAGCTATATGATCTGGCCGATTTCGATAATCGATCTAACTTCACGAAAAATAAATTATAGACTAGTTGCATTAAACAAGTAAGAAGGCTCTAGTCGAGAAATCACGACTAGACTATACCGTTAACCCGATACTTTACGCATACAATCAGTGTTTGGATGCTCTATATCTCCGGTGTTTCTCAACCGATTTCAATAAGTTTCGCAGATTCTCATTATTTCGTCTAATGTTTCAAATTCCGTCTAAAAGTTTCCAAATTAAATATTTTGTTGTTATCGATCACATGTGTATATCGGAAACGGGAAGAGTTATCGAAAATTTAAAACAAACTTGTACTGCCTAGGGATTAGGCGAGCTTATATACCAAATCTGGAGTCTTTAGCTCTTATAGTCTCTGAGATTGACACATTCATACATACGGACGGACAGACGGACATGGCTATATCGACTCGGCTGTTGATGCTGATCAAGAATATATATACTTTATGGGGTCGAAGATGATTCCTTCTGCTTGTTACATACTTTTGCTCAAAACCATTATACCCATTTTGAATGGGTTCAGGGTATAAATATATAGGCACATTAAAGTTTTTAAAAAAAACTCGGCTTATTTAGTACCTCACGGTAGTATCAGAAGCAATTAACTCAGGTTTAGCAATCCCCATACCACTCTGACAAAGCTAGAACCAGTTGTGAATTACAAGGCAGGGGAAGTGAAAAATTGATTTCTTACCTTCAATACTCAATATCTCCAGTGTTTCTCAACCGATTTCAATAATATAATTTTCACAGATTGTCATTATTTAGTCTAATCTTTCAAACTGCATTAAAAAGTTTTTCAAATTCAAGATTTTGTTGTTATCGATCACATGTGTATATCGGAAACGGGAAGAGTTATCGAAAATTTAAAACAAACTTGTACTGCCTAGGGATTATATGAGCTTATGTACCAAATCTGGAGTCTCTAGCTGTTATAGTCTCTGAGATCGACGCGTTCATACATACGGACGGACATGGCTATACCAACTCAGCTGGCGATGCTGATCAAGATTATCCATACTTTATTACAAAAGTAGAATCCACTTCCATTCGAGCCCTCTTTGTTTAATTTTGTAGGAAATGTGTAGTATGAAATTTTCAACTTGCATAAGCTGCTGATGTTTGCAAATCGCGTGGGTTTCGTGTATTATTCAAGTCCGACTGGAATAGTGGCCCTTGCTGCCTTAGAGCACTTGAGTGCATTTGTGGCATACTGTACTGAGTGCACCACAATGGAAAGCGCCACAGAAATGTGCAATTAAAAGTGTGTGTTGCTGAAATCATGTTATAAATATCAATAGGTAAGCAGAACCGCAACCAAAGCTCAAAGCATTTCGCTCTTATGGGAACAGTCTTGGCACGACATGGCACTCGGGGTTGGTCAGGTAAATAAACTACATTATAAAGCGTTAAAATAAAGCGACACATGTACATAGGGGCTATAGGGGGAAGCTTGCCATTTGGGTGCAATGAACTGCAGCATTGGTAATACAAAACAAGTAAGAAGGCTCTAGTCGAGAAATCCCGACTAGACGATACCCTGAACCCTATACTTAACGCTTGAGTAAACTTCAATGTTCCATAGCTTCGGTGTTTCTCAATCGATTTCAATAAAATTTTCACAGATTGTCATTATTTAGTATAATCTTTCAAACTGCATCATAAATATTTCTGAATTCAAGATTTTGTTGTTATCGATCACATGTGTATATCGGAAACGGGAAGAGTTATCGAAAATCTAAACAAACTTGTACTGCCTAGAGATTAGGCGAGCTTATGTACCAAATCTGGAGTCTCTAGCTCTTATAGTCTCTGAGATCGACGCGATCATACATACGGACGGACAGACGGACGGACGGACGGACATGGCTATATCGACTCGGCTGTTGATGCTGATCAAGAATATATATACTTTATGGGGTCGGAGATGCTTCCTGCTGCCTGTTACATACTTTTGCACAAAACCATTATACCCTTTTGCCCATTTCCAATGGGTTCAGGGTATAAAAACTTAAAGACGCGTTTCGTTTTAAGGACTTCGAATAACCAAATGCTGCTTATCATTATATTTTATGAAGTTTTCCAGCGCAATGTGTACAAAATGGCCAGAATGTCAAATATGAGAAGAAGGCCTTGAACAGGAAACACAAAAAAAAATACCCCAAATTATAACGCGTTTTTCACTGCGTAGGCTTTAAAGGCCTAAAAAAAAAACAAGTTAAACGAAAAGAAAAGACACAAACTTCAAGTCGCTATATTCTTCTTTCTTCTTATGAAGGGCTTTCGGGCGGGCAGACGAGTTTAAGCAAATTGCCATAATGAACCCTTTTTTCACTCTTTTGGCTTTCACTGTGGGGCTGACTGGCTGGCTGGCTTGACGCCTTGCCAATTTGATGTAGGCATGCCAGCAATGCGCTTGCCAGCAAGAGTACAAACATAGGTCGAGAATGGGTGTGCGTGTGTGTGTGTGTGTGGGATTGGTGTTGGAAGAGGGAAGCTTACAGCCATGATGCGTTTGCCTTTTCGGCGTTAAAATGAAATCTATAAAAATAAGTGTGGCATGTTCTACGCCATTTTTTTCCTATTTTTTTTTTTTGTCTTGCTCAAGCTGTTGTGGGTCTGTTTGTGTGTGTGTGTATGTTTTTGGTTAGAGTCATTGGTTGTTTTTGGGGCCAGCAGCCTGGCAGCCTCGGCATTTAACCAGCTCACTTTTGGGTTATTAAATGATGAAGCAGTTTGCCGTTAATGACTGCCAAATGGCAATGGCAACGCTTGCTTCGTAGTTGCAGAGTGGCAGCATGACAGCCTTTGTGTTGGTGTAGCTCCTTCGCTGGTTCGGGCAGTCTTCAGTTTATTGAGCCTCTAAAACGTAACCAGTTACCAGTTACCAGTTGGCAGTTAAGCGACTCTGCCTTTGGTTTTGCCCTTTACGTTAGCGTTTGCCTTGGTGTCAGCCTCAACTTGTCTGGCATGTCAGTTTGTTTAATGAGGGTAAAATTAGCGCTGTCTCAGGCTTATTAGCCCCCACTTGAATCTTCGGTTAATGCTACTCACTTTATGGCGCGGCTTCCCAATTTAAAGCGGCATAATTGTTTTCATTTATCAGAGCCATTGACCGGCCGCCTGCTGCTTCGACTAGTATAATTCTGAGAAATTGATTTTGCTTGGCTTTTGATTAACATAAATAAAATGGCTCAAGAGCGCCTTAAGCCTCAAAGGATTGCCTCCCTTTTCCCTCGTAGCTTGTAGTGGACTTTATTTGCATTCGATAAGCGTTGACAATCAATTTCTGCCACTCGCGACTCGAGTTTGATATGGAAACGAGGCCCTGGAAAACTTTTTGGTCGCAGCGAATCAAGGTAATGACGTGCACTTTGAATTGCGTGTGTCACACGCACACATACATTCATATGTACGTACATGTATACATATTCGCTTTGCAGCACCCAAATGGCGTGGAGTGTGGGTTATTTCTTCGAGAATAGCTTTTTGTGGCTGAAATCAAAAACAAACTCACTTTTGGTGCCAATACACGCTCTATATGCAAATAAACCTAAGGACGAAGGCGCCACTTGACCACTGGGTGGCAACATGCCCGAGCGTGTTCTGATTTCTCACGCGACTCCGACTTCGCCACCGAAGTGATGGTTGAAAGACTGCTTGGGTGATTGCGTTAGGTGGTTGGCTGACTTCAACATGCTTCGTTTTTGCATGAAACAGTAATTCCGTAAGGTGGGTGATTGTTGTGGCAGGGACTCTCTAACTTTGTTGCTTTTGTCGCTTAATAAGCAACTTACGTCACGCAATATAATTAAGATAAACATAATTATAGTTTAATGTTTGCTGCTTGTTCTTTTTACCTTGTGCGATTTATATTTCTAATTTTTATTGAAAGCTTCGTTAAAGTTAAGATGGCCTTGTACATTGTACATTCGAGTATTTTGTGAGTGTGGATCTTATTTAAATGTGTTTTTGAATAGTCAAATCCTAAATGTTAAGGTTGTTGGATACAAAAAAATATATATTATCGGTTCTGATACTTATTTTTATTTTATTTGTTTCTATTTTAATTTTATATTTTTTCAACTTTTTCGTTCCGTTAATATGCACCGAAATCAAAAAACGTTGATACGGCAACCCTAGTTGATTGTGCATTGCGTAGTCAGGACACAATCCAATTTATTGTGGAGCAATTTTCCCTTGTCGCATAGCAAAGACACAAGCCGTTGGCGAATACGTTTCAAAAGTTTGCTTCGTTCTCTGCAAAGTCGTACGATATATGTTTTCGTTGACTTCGGAGTCGGTTGAGTAATTTCCCTTCGTTCAAAATTTGGATTCGTTGAGCCGTGACTGAAACCGACTGTTCTTCGTGAAAGACCTCTAAGGTTTTGGTTCGGTTGCTGACTAAAAAAACATTATGGATTGTTCGTTGGGTTGAAATACGTGTTTTGGTTGTTGTCTAACTAGACCCACAGTTACTGAGCCATTGTGCTCTTAAGTCTACACAGCGCATTTAAAACTTTATTCTTAAATATCCAATGAGTTAAGGAATCAAAAAAGAGGTCACATGCGTAAATACCATCAAATATGCATTTGTCCATGATTTCATTTTGTTAAATTACCAAAAAAAATATTTTAAAAATTTCACAGAAATCGTTCCATGACAAATATGACTAATGAATTGGTTTGCTCTTTTTCTTTTTTGACATATTTCGCATGCCGAATTTCAATTAAAGATGTTTCATTAATAATGCGTTCGGTTTCGAACATGGTTCCCGTAAAAATACTCAAAAAGGCAACTTACCTAAATAAAAAATGCCAATAATCACCGCTAATGGTTTCAGCATGTTGTCATCAGTTGTTGTACAAATTAAACCCAGAATACTTCCAGCACACTGTTTACCTGGAATTATAAAATAAAGATAAATTGGCGTAATATTCATTAAATAAATTAAAATTGACAAACACTAGCGGCAGCTGTGCGTATGTAAAAGAGCAAATTATAATATACTGTTGCAAATAAATACATATGTACATATTTACAATTTGCATTTGTGCAATCAAATGGAAAGTATGAAATGTTTTTTTTTTAACCCAATATCGAACCATACTACACATAAACAAATGTTTGACTCTTGTGACAAATGCACCAGAAATTATGTGCATTTTAAGTAGACAAATGCAAATGAAGCAAGAAGCACTTTGGGCCATAGTTTGAGACAAGATATATTTCAAAAATGTCAGTCCATTGAGTATAAATGTATTTCTGCAAATCTGAAACTAATTCAAGTCTAAAAAGAATTATATCAATGTGTTTTAATTCATAAGCGTCTTTCCAACATGAAAGATAAATATATATAGCGCTTAGAAGACAGAGAAGCTTTAGTTGAAATTAAAGATTGTTAAAACGGAAACGTTCATATCAATTCATCCCAGGCTCTATATATTTTTTAAATCATCGTGCTTATACAAACAGACTCAGAGACTTAAGACACTTAAGAGAAAGTGATTTACAGAGTCGAAAGCCTTACTGAAATCAGTGTAAATAACATCAGTTTGCATTTTATCTTCAAAGCCTTTAAAATAAACAAAACACTTTGAATTTTTCAAAAATAAAATTGAGAAAAAATATGAAAACCCAAAACATCTTTGTATTCTATTTCAAGTTAAATCAAAAAAAAAATAAAAAAAAAATAAAAATGATGTGAATTCTAGTAAATACTGCTCAAAAGGTTTAGGGCCACCCTAGGGTTAAAAGTATGATTACGTTTGAAAATACTCACAAAAGCAAAACACAAACAAAACGTACCGGCGCTAGCGCAGCAACAACAACGGAATAAACTAAACCGGGACCGAAACCAACACAAAAGAGCGCGTGAGAGCCAAAGATCGCGACATAACGGTTTAATGCACAGAGAGCGCGCACAGAAAAAACTAGAAGAGCGCCAGTGCAAAAATACAAAAACAAAATATCAGCAGGCAACAAGCGAACTGAGCACAATAAACAGTAAGCTTGGACTGCAAAATTGTTGTTGTGTTTGGGCACTTGGCAAATAAATGCAAATAAAGTATTTAAATTATTGTTCAATTTGGGATTTCAATACCGATGAAACCCAAAGTCACAAAACTATTTATTTGCACAGAGTCGCGAAATTATTATAATATAAAACGCACAAAAATACAACAAAAGCGCGGAGCACAAAAATAACACGTCCGTTGCTAAGCAAAGAGAGCACGATACTAAACAAATACTCTTTGGATTTATAAATGCTTTCTTATTCAATTATTAAGAGAATCAAAATGCAAAAATGAGATGCATTAATTTCTACAAATCCTATTACCATGCTAAATATTAGTTAATCCCACCATAAACCGACAGAAATTAAAAAAATAAATAATATCCGAAATTCTGATTAAATGACAGGGAATATAAAACGCACAAAAATAAAACAAAAGCGGGGAGAACAAAAAAAACACGTCCGTTGCTAAGCAAAGAGAGCACGATACTAAACAAATACTCTTTGGATTCATAAATGCTTTCTTATTCAATTATTAAGAGAGTCAAAATGCAAAAATGAGATGCATTAATTTCTACAAATCCTATTACCATGGTAAATATTAGTTAATCCCACCATAAACCGACAGAAATTAAAAAAATAAATAATATCCGAAATTCTGATTAAATGACAGTAACACGAAAATCAGCGAGGCATTCAACACGTTTGCAATTATCGCGCATTTCCAATTTGCAATTATCGTTTAATATTTGATAGCACAAATCGTGTTAATTAAATTTAACTGGTCATCAGTTACTTACTAACTTACTGTACTTTTATAAATATGTAAAATGAGTATGAAAATATTATGCATGTGCATGTGCATTTTTATACCCTTAACCCATTGAAAATGGGTAAAAAGGGTATAATGGTTTTGTGAAAAAGTATGTAACAGGAAGAAGGAAGCATCTCCGACCCCATAAAGTATATATATTCTTGATCAGCATCAACAGCCGAGTCGATATAGCAATGTCCGTCTGTCCGTCTGTCCGTCTGTCCGTCCGTCCGTATGTATGAACGCGTCGATCTCAGAGACTATAAGAGCTTGAGACTCCAGATTTGGTACATAAGCTCGCTCAATCCCTAAGCAGTACAAGTTTGCTTTAAATTTTCGATAACTCGTGCCGTTTTCGATATACACATGTGATCGATAACAACAAAATCTTGAATTCGGAAAACTTTTTGATGCAGTTTGAAAGATTAGACTAAATATTGAAAATCTGTGAAAATTGTATTGAAATCGGTTGAGAAACACTGGAGATATGGAGAATTGAAGTTTAGAAAGAATGCACTATACTCTTATACATACACACACTCACACATACTTGCAAGCACTGACTGTATGCGTAAAGTATAGGGTTAAGGGTATAGTCTAGTCGGGATTTCTCGACTAGAGCCTTCTTACTTGTTAGTACTCTCCTTTATCTGTATGGACAAATCTTACGTATTAGTGATTTTAAGAATGAAAATCAGTTGTTGGTGTATAATCCCAATCACGTGCTTTAAAGCTGATTGCCTTTAAGTTCGTACAAACTTCCACACTGCTACCCAAATTAATTTGCCCAGCTTCGCGTGGTTCTGTCCACGCCTTAACCTCAACCGACTGCTTTCCCAATGAGGTCGGCTATAATAACATGCAATTCGTCTTGCTTTTTAACACATTAACAACCAGCTCAACTCAGCTCTTACCCCTTTCTGCTTCATATCATTCATTTTATTTATATATATATATTTTTTTTTGCAGCAGTGCTAACAAAAGAAACCAACAGATGATATTTTATTTAGAGTGATTTAGAGTCAAACTTTGGCAGCTTAAATACTAATACATTAAATACTTAAATAGAATGCTGCTCAAAAAACACAGTCTTTTTCTTAAAATATTACTCTCAAACATTGTGTTTTTAAAGGATCGTTGCTTAAAAATCTTGTTAGCATATTAAAATAACTTCAAACAAGTCATCTCGCAAAAGCCATAAAAAAACAAGTAAGAAGGCTCTAGTCGAGAAATCCCGACTAGACTATACCCTTAACCCTATACTTTACGCATACAGTCAGTGCTTGTGTATGTATACGCGTATAGTTCATACTTTCTTAACTTCAATTCTCCATATCTCCAGTGTTTCTCAACCGATTTCAATACAATTTTCACAGATTGTCATTATTTAGTCTAATCTTTCAAACTGCATCAAAAAGTTATCGATCACAGGTGTATATCGGAAACGGGAAGAGTTATCGAAAATTTAAAACAATCTTGTACTGCCTAGGGATTAGGCGAGCTTATGTACCAAATCTGGAGTCTCTAGCTCTTATAGTCTCTGAGACGCGTTCATACATACGAACGGACGGACGGACGGACGGACAGACGGACGGACAGACGGACATGGCTATATCGACTCGGCTGTTGATGCTGATCAAGAATATATATACTTTATGGGGTCGGAGATGCTTCCTGCTGCCTGTTACATACTTTTGCACAAATCCATTATACCCTTTTTACCCATTTTCAATAGGTTAAGGGTATAAAAATTACAATTTAATAGAAGGTCCTAAAAATAATAAGGTACCTAGTAAAAAGCACAACCTATCGAGCAACTATTATTTTTAATTTTATTCCAAGGAAGATTTGAATGCAGGCGGAAACATGTTACAATGTTACACACCGTTACACACCGTTACACACACAAGCGCAGTGTGCGATGTGCGCTCGACCTTATTGAATTATCACGCTCGGTTTGCACTTTGGTTTTTGCTGAATTCAAATGAGCGCAAATTGATTTGAAATTGTTCTTGCATGAATGCATTAAACGCAGGTATGTGTTTGTGTGTCTGTCTATGTGTGTGTGATCGTTCATTAAAACCGAAATGCATAAATCAATTTAGTTGTAAAGCATGAACCATGTAAGCTAACGTTTTAAATGGATAAGCAACTAAATATTGACAGTTCGAATTCGTAGAATTGATGAACACTGCATCGGACTCCCTGACAGACATACCTATCACGGCCAGCTAATGATTTCGGTTTCCATTACAAAGTCCATTGACACATGCTCAGCTCCATGTGAACCAGGCTATCTTAGCTGCCAAAGTCAGCGAAAATATGAAGCTACGAGACGAGAGTATGCGGAGCGCTTGGACCACACGCATCAGTGGCTCACTCACGTCGCCAATGCCATTGTGGCTGTCTCCAAATACGCAATTTAGAATGTGGCATCGGGGCAGTGTTAAACTGAAACACAGTACGCATTACGTCCTAAGTCTCTCAGCTGTTACGTGCAGAGTCCACGCCCACCCAAATGCAAAAGCCGTCAGCAGAAAAGCTATCTATGCCGCAAAAAAAAACAAGTAAGAAGGCTCTAGTCGAGAAATCCCGACTAGACTATACCCTTAACCCTATACTTTACGCATACAGTCAGTGCTTGCAAGTATGTGTGAGTGTGTGTATGTATACGCGTATAGTGCATACCTTCTTAACTTCAATACTCCATATCTCCAGTGTTTCTCAACCGATTTCAATACAATTTTCACAGATTGTCTTTATTTAGTCTAATCTTTGAAACTGCATCTAAAAGTTTTCCAAATTCAAGATTTTGTTGTTATCGATCACATGTGTATATCGGAAACGGGAAGAGTTATCGAAAATCTAAAACAAACTTGTACTGCCTAGGGATTAGGCGAACTTATATACCAAATCTGGAGTCTCTAGCTCTTATAGTCTTTGAGATCGACACTATATCGACTCGGCTGTTGATGCTGATCAAGAATATATATACTTTATGGGGTCAGAGATGATTCCTTCTACCTGTTACATACTTTTGCAAAAATCCATTATACCCTTTTTACCCATTTTCAATGGGTTCAGGGTATAAAAATGCTTTCCCCACAGTGCACTCTGGGGCAGATGCTCGAGATGCGGCTGTTTTATTTGTAGCTCTTACCGTTGTTGTAAGTGTGCAGACTACGTGCAGCTCAACAGGATTCATTAGTTCGTGCCCTGTCTACTCCACTCGTGGCCTGCTGCTGTCAGTGTGCAATCACATATATGTGAAACCTGTGCTGAGCTAGTACTCGTAGTATAAGTATTTAAATGTAAGATTAATTGGATTAAGTCTGCAGTTCGTTCGCCTAGGCAAAGGGCAACGTAGATAGTTCAAGTGTGCCAGGAGCATATGAATTTAAATAAACACTTAAAATGTATTTGCATAATTGCATCATTGCTTATTAAATTCTAAGTAATCAATTAATTCAAATGAATTGCGCTTGTCAGTGTTTTTGAAAAGTTAAAGGCACTCTGATATTTCAATCAACTTGTTCAAGCATTGCTCGAACATCAATATACTATATATACAATAATACATCAGTATGCCAATACTTGCATCTTTACTTTAGTGAAACCCATTTAGATTGCGAAGTTCATTTGAGCGTGAAATGCATTTTCAAAGTGGCAAATCACTAGCCATTTTTAGTTGTCTCAAAATCGAAATGTCCAGCAATAGGGTGTAAAGGAAGAAAAAATAGTAATTTTCTAATAATATTCGATCCTTATACATATATCGCAATAATCAATTCTCATTATACCCTGAACCCTTTGAAAATGGGTAAAATGGGTATAATGGTTTTGTGCAAAAGTATGTAACAAGCAGAAGGAATCATCTCCGACCCGCAAAGAAAAGATATTCTTGATGAGCATCAACATCCGAGTCCGTCTTTCCGTCTGTCCATCTATCTGTCCGTACGTACGTATGAACGTCGATCTCAGAGGCTAATATTGCTAGAGACTCCAGATTTAATACATAAGCTCGCCTAATCCCCGCGCAGTACAAGTTTGTTTTAGATTTTCGATAACTCTTCCCGTTTCCGATATACACATGTAATCGATAACAACAAAATCTTGAATTTGGAAAACTGATGCAGTTTGAAATGCCAATATGTGAAAATTTTATTGAAATCGGTTGAGAAACACTGGAGATATTGAGTATTGAAGGTAAGAAATCAATTTTTCACTTCCCCTGCCTTGTAATTCACAACTGGTTCTAGCTTTGTCAGAGTGGTATGGGGCTTGCTAAACCTCAGTAAATTGCTTCTGATACTACCGTGAGGTACTAAATAAGCCGAGTTTTTTTTAAAAACTTTAATGTGCCTATATATTTATACCCTGAACCCATTAAAAATGGGTATAATGGTTTTGTGCAAAAGTATGTAACAAGCAGAAGGAATCATCTCCGACCCCATAAAGTATATATATTCTTGATCAGCATCAACAGCCGAGTCGATATAGCCATGCCCGTCCGTCCGTCTGTCCGACTCTAAGAGAGAGAGAGACAGCTAGAGACTCCAGATTGGTACATAGTCCTAATCCCCGCGCAGTATAAGTTTGTTTTAAATTTTCTATAACTCTTCCCGTTTCCCATATACACATGTGATCGATAACTACAAAATCTTGAATTTGGAAAACTGATGTTTGAATGCCAATACGTGAAATTTATTGAAATCGGTTGAGAAACACTGGAGTTATGGAGTATTGAAATTACTTTTATACATACACACACTCACACATACTTGCAAGCACTGACTGTATGCGTAAAGTATAGGGTTCAGGGTATAGTCTAGTCGCGATTTCTCGACTAGAGCCTTCTTACTTGTTTTTAACTACAATGTTGATGGTTTTGTGCATTTTAAATACTAAGCACATTCACATTAACTTATATCGTTTCCATCAATGGGTTCCAAGTGTAGTAACATAGGCCAACAATTTTTATGAACACTGTGCCCAAAATTAGCCTGCGAAAGTAGCAGGAAGACAAATCATCATGTATGAATTTATGTAAACGACAGGGCATATGATAAACCCGCCTACACCCAAGCTCTGAACTGTCAGAAGTTTACGGTTTTGTTTTCTGTACACTCTTTTTCTGTGTTGATTCGATTAAAATGTCAACACTGGCAGCGAAGGGCAGCAACAGCCTATAACAGCAAAAAACAATTTACAGAGCCCCCAATTCGACTTTATTTTTACAGCATATAAGGGCATCGGACTGTGTGCGGGATGTGTGTGGGTGTTTGTGTTTGTGTTCGCGTGATTGTCGCGCTGTTGGCCTCGTCATATCCATCTGGATGTGTCGCAAAATTGTCACACCACATTTTATTTAACTCCTATTTTGCCATCATTTTCCGTTTTCCGTATATTTGTGTTGTTATTCCGTTTGTGTTGCTACGCATTGTTGGGCTCTATTCTCACACACACCGCTAAGGTTTGTATATGACATCCTTTTTGACATTTTGTCACAGCCGCTGGGCAAATGTGTTGCAGGGCAGACCACTGACTCGTCCTTCTTATGTCGTTTGATCTTTTATTGCGTTTGTTTTACGAGCCACCGTAAATCCCTTTTAAATTGCAAATTCTTATGTTCGAATTTTCGAATTTTCGGCAACCCCTAGCCTAACCTCTGTTCCCTCCAACAGCACCTAATCCATTATATCGTTGTGCCACACTCGCTCCGACTTTTGTGTTTGTTTCTTTATTTAAAATTATTTATGTATCTTTCTTCAACTTTTCTTTTTTCTCTCTGTTCGTTAGTTTTTTATTTGTTGTGCATCAATTTCTCACCATATTACCTGGTATGGTATGGCCCATGTCATGCTCCTATAGGAATGAGTTCTTATTGAAGAGTTTGTCACTCTGACGGATGCGTGATAAAAATTTATTGAATCGAAAACAATAAATATTTGATTTGATTCATTTCGCAGGGCGATGCTTCATTGTGTACACAGTGCGTATGTGTATGGGTAGAAGAATGTGAATGTCCGGCCACTCATCATTGCTTTCAATGGATTTCGTGTCGTGTCCGCTGAGGTAATTGATATATAAAAATTGATATTGATTATACGTAAAAAAATAAAAATTTTGAAGACAAACAAAAAAGAATTAATTTCATGAAATTTATTTATTAAAACATTTTAAAATTTAAAAACTTTTCATAAATTTAGGCATTGATTAATTGTGAATTTTCGTTAGCTTCATTTGCAGCTAATGAACGACAACAGGGATAAGCTTAAAATTTTTTTTATGAAAATACCACAATAAAGAGACTTAATCCCTGACATTTTCACGCCCATTAAAACTGAACCCGTTTAAGGAAAAACTTTCACGACAACTTTCAGGGTGAACGAGCGTCCAGCCTTCTGATTATTGCCCAACACTTGAATACTTTTTTGCCTTTTTGGACGAGTACTCTGGCATGGAGAGGGGAGTGAGTTTCTTACCCGTTTACGTATAACTTACTTTCCACATGGCAAGGAATAAGGTACGAGGATGGGCAAAGCAACAAAAGGGCGTGGGCGCAACTTTGAATAACAGATAAAAATGTTACGTGCCTGGGCGTACGCTTGCTTCTATTTAGCTTTCACTGTTGTTGTCAAGTTGAATGAAGAAATATTTCTGTTATCGCAGTAACAAGATATTTCGTGCTCTGCGTGTTTACCTTGCCATTGTTGTTACTGGTGCTATTAATATTGCTGTTGTTGTTGTTGTTGTTGTTCTTGTTCTTGTTGTAATGCTTGCTTTTGACGGGCAACGTCAAAGTAGCGATAGCTGAAATTTTGGAACAAGGCAACAACCTTGGTAAATTCTATGGCAC
This sequence comes from Scaptomyza reducta, assembly GCA_035044485.1. Taxonomy (NCBI): domain Eukaryota; kingdom Metazoa; phylum Arthropoda; class Insecta; order Diptera; family Drosophilidae; genus Scaptomyza; species Scaptomyza reducta. Next base: position 163,052 of record JAWNNV010000781.1, on the reverse strand, counting down.
CCGTAAACAGAAAGCTTGAGGATTTTTAAAGCAATTGAAATTCCTTTATGCAGGATGTGCCTGAAATAGCAGCCGCTGAAAGGCAAGCCAGGATAAAACTATGCTCAATTTGAATATGCTCATAGAAAGACTTCTGGAAATTGTGTCCAGCAGCATTTGTTGCCCACTCAAGCTATAAACAAAAGCATGCTAAAGAAATTGTAGACAAGTCCTTCACTTGATTTCTATGGGCAAACGTTTGTACAGTTTGTGCTTTGTCCTGCCCTGCTTCAACTAGCCCACAAACCTTTGTGCAAACATCATCAACAAATCGTCAATAACATTTGACACTCGTTTCGGTTTCTTGCTCTTGCCGCAGCGACCCTGTACGGGTCCAGGGTTACCCAACCGCTGTGAACTTTCTAAGAAATTACTCTTTTTGGTTGCAGATAAACGCTGCCCTGTCTGCCCCTCATTTTGTCTGCCTGTCTTTGGTGCGTTGTCGTTTTTTTCCTGTCAACTTGAGAGCGCCCATCTGGGCATTGAGGTTGGTGTCAGTAACTGAGGCAGCGTAACACGGTTAACTGAACCTTAACCTCATAGCCAAGACTGAGGTCAGTCCCATGTAGTGTCAACTTTTTTGGTCTTGATATAATTTAAGGTCAAGCGCCTTTTAAATTTATGAGACATCCTCTGATCAAGCGAATATAATCAAAGCGCGAAAACTCAAGTAAGAATATCAAATATAAAAAAAAAAACTTTTTCACTTTAATTATTTGTTTCTATGTTGAAACTTTATTGAGCTCGTTTTTTGCCTGTTTCTTTTATCCTTCTCTTGTTTACTTTGTTGATTTCGCTGTGGGTTTTTATACCCTGAACCCATTGAAAATGGGTAAAAAAGGGTATAATGGTTTTGTGCAAATGTATGTAGCACACAGAAGGAAGCCTCTCCGATCCCATAAACTATATATATCCTTGATCAGCATCAACTGCCATGCACGCTTATCTTTCTGTCCGACTGTCGATCTCAGAGACTACGATTCGGATGAGAAACAACGGAGATATGGAAAATCAAAGAACACACACACACGCAATTACTGACTGTTCGAGCTAATTATAGGATTCAGGGTATCTTCCAGTCGGTATTTATTCTTATTGGTTCTACTTCTGTCGTTGACAGAATTTCCATTGCACGTTTACTGATTGTAAAGACGCAACAGTCAAAGAATTTTTGAAATTCAGCAAACGTTTTTCACGTATTTCTCAGCACTATGAGTATACGTGCTTGTGTATGTGTGTGTGTGTGTGTGTGTTAGCTAAAATGAATGACTCGCTTGACTGGTTTGTCTTGGTGTAGGGGTTTGCCCGCACACATTATCCTGCCAATGGCACATGTATGTCATAGTCTGTCTCCCTTCCCCGCCATGTCTCTGACAACACAACGTCTTTGTCTGCTCCTCGATAGTGACACTCACATCCGTGCAATGCAAATGTATGCGTGCCTCTTGAGCATTATGAATAATTCCGGCTAAGATTCCTTTTCTGTCATTTGCCATTTATTTTCATTCTAATTTCCATTGTGTGCTTCCTACCTGCGCATAAGTAGTTGTTGCTTGTTCTGCGACTTGTTTTCCGAGTTGTTTGCATTTTGTTCTTCTCTGTTGTGTTCACTTTTATTGCCATTGTAGTTCATTCCCATTACTCGAAGTAAGCGCCAGCATTTATTACGCAAAACGAGCAGAAGCATAATAACGATTTTTGTCTACCTGCATTGACACACGCGCTACACAAATGCTATTGGGTTATTCAGCTAAAGGATCCTGCAAACAGCGGAGCACATACATTTATCATTATTTCCTCAATTTTTGTAATGCAGATGAACGGATGCTGCTAAAAGCTTTTTGTGCACTTCACTGCGCGACTAAGTGGACTAATTTGACCCAGTTGTCTTGCTTAAATTGAGAATCCTTGTACATCACTTCATGGTGGAGACGGAATGACTCGCCATTAAATCACACAAATGTCAAAAACAAAATTCAATAGCGCGGACAGTGTTATGTGAACCGTGCAAAAGGCGGCCTCACAACAGTAAACTTTGATAGTGAATGTGTGTCTTAGAGGTAACACAAAACAAACCACTACTATTTGTATACCCTTAACCCATTGAAAATGGGTAAAAAGGGTATAATGGATTTGTGCAAAAGTATGTAACAGGCTGAAGGAAGCATCTCCGACCCCATAAAGTATATATATTCTTGATCATTATATATTCTTTGGTATATAAGCTCGCCTAATCCCTAAGCAGTACAAGTTTAAATTTTCGATAACTCTTCCCGTTCCCGATATACACATGTAATCGATAACAACAAAATCTTCAATTTGGAAAACTTTTTGATGCAGTTTGAAAGATTAAACTAAATAATGACAATCTGTGAAAATTTTATTGAAATCGGTTGAGAAACACTGGAGATATAAAACATTGAAGTTTACTCAAGCGTTAAGTATAGGGTTCAGGGTATCGTCTAGTCGGGATTTCTCGACTAGAGCCTTCTTACTTGTTGAAATTCGATATTTACATTCAACTTTGTTATTTAAGACGGTTGAAAAAATAACAATAAATTTGTACGAAAATACATAAATATAAAATATATATTATATTACTATAATTGATAAACATTTGCAACCAAGTGTAAAAGAAGACAATGGGTGTATCCAAAGCAAGCACTAAGCGGACATGAAAAACAGTAGTAAAAGCATGCGATGCGCAATTGTGTGATTCATTTATCAGCATCAGTACAATCATCAGTAACACGTTTTCCTTTTTTCCGTGCCGAGCAGAATGGATTGTGAATTATTTTCTATCAAAGCACGCTTAATTATACTAAGTGACGCCAGGCCGATGATGATGACGGTGATGGCCACACAGTGCTACAATTAATAATAATGGTGAAAACTCCATTGTTCCATGAGTAGGTCTTCGGGCATGCATGTTTGGGGCAAATGTGACATGGATAATTGAAAATTAATTATGTTGACATATTTTCAAAGTGATTGTCAAGATGGCGGCGCGTTAATGATGCCGCAACGTATAATTTTGGAATCAGGACCAGCAACTAACCAGCCCGACAGCTGGCGTAGCCCAAAGGCAAAATAATAAATGAATGTCATGAGGCCATTTGCTTGTTCACTGATGTCGTCGAAAGCAGTTTTTTTGGGTGTTTTTATTAAGCTCATACACAAGAAAAAACATTTTTCTTTAATTAGCTGTCGGTGTGGACATTAAAGTCTGGCTTGATCTACTTGAAGCGCAGTGTACGCTTGAGTTTACATTAACATGCGCATTCCAGTTGAGGCATTTAATACAAAGGATGCAAGATGCAAATGCTAAATTGCACAACATCACAAAGCGGAAGGATGCTGGCCAAATGCTACGACCGCTTGTGTGGGCAAACATAAAGACGGAAATGCAAACGCACCGAACTGCCAACTAAAACAGCAAGAGTAACCACCAACATCAATGAGCAGCTGCAACAACAACAACAGAAACCATTAAGACAAATGGCCGCAGCAGTTGCAAAAAAGGCAAACAAAAATTATTTCTAAAGAGCAGAAGTTACGTTTGCATAAATAACGACAGCTTTGTTCCCGTTCTATGGGCATTTAAAATGCATTTCTGCTTTTAAGACAGAATACAGATTAAAGCCACGCTGTCGAGCCTACAAAGTTGAGACTACACATATAGAAAGTAAAATGAAATGTAACATTAAAAATGTGCTAACTACATTTCAGGACTTTACACGGTGCAAACGGAACGGACGCAAAAAGAAAAGGCACATTCGGAAAACTCTATAAGTAAAATAATTGCAATTTTCATTATTTACATGGCGTGTGCTCAAAACAGACAAACAACTAATCAAGCGCCACAAACAAAGAGAAGATATTAAAATGAAAAACAAGTCTTAATAACCCGTTTCATTTTGAACGTCTCTTAAAGCACCGCATTTCAACGCAAACGCTCAAATGTCACGCAAACTTTGCTTCATTTCATTGCACTGGGCTGGATTCCAAACCGCAAACACACAGAGAGAGGGAGACAGAGAAATAGAGAAAAGGAGAGAACGAGACATATTTATATCCACAACGATACCCACTCGATCCGGATACGGATCCATGACGGTGACGCTATCAGGCGGAAGTGGCACATGTCACGCTCCAAGTTGCCTGCTCATTCAATTGCGAATGTGTTTGTGAATATGAATAACTAAAAATACTTCACATCCGCAGCAATTATGGCTGAATAGTTTTCACTAGTCGCTCTAGGTACTCTCAATGCATATGTGTGTACGAATGTGTGTAATGTAAGTGCAATTAAAATTTATGATTACACAACGGAAACAACGACAAACAACAGCAACAGCAATAGCCCAATACCCCACGCACTGTCTTTAAATATTTGATAATATTTTACAGTTTCGACTTGCACGTTTACGCATTATTTTCTGGGTGCGCTCGCAGAATAATAATTATGTGGGTTAAACGTTTCCCCAATGGCAGAGGCGTGATGTGTGCTCTTTAAACCTCCAACAAGCGCAAAACACACATAAAGACAACTAGCTTTATAGAAGCAGGAGCCGGGAAGCATGGTTTCCACGACAGTGTTTTCTTTTTAAAGTGTAATTCCATTTCTGGCTTCCTGCCTGCTATGTAGGCAAAGCCTGTCTTTCAGTCGTGTCGCTGCTTATCTGACGTCATCGATATAGATAGCATGTATAAGGGTTAAGTGGCTGTCTCCACTTTCCTATATGTTTAATTTTCATTAGTAAATAAAAATCAATAAGCGAAGCAGAGACCAAAGCCAGCACATAATGAAACGCTTGAGACATGTTCCTTCTTAAAGCATTCCAAAATTGTGCCTGTTTATGAAAAAAAAAAATTAATAAATTTAGAATTATTTTTACCATATTTAGATTAGACTTAATACGTTTCAAATTGAATTTTAAAAAAGTATTTTAGTTGCTTTTTATAGGTCCTAACGAAGCTTCTAAAAGCATTCCAAAATTGTACTTGTTTATGAAAAAAAAAATTAATAAATTTAGAATTATTTTTACCATATTTAGATTAGACTTAATACGTTTCAAATTGAATTTTAAAAAAGTATTTTAGTTGCTTTTTATAGGTCCTAACGAAGCTTCTAAAAGCATTCCAAAATTGTGCCTGTTTATGAAAAAAAAAATTAATAAATTTAGAATTATTTTTACCATATTTAGATTAGACTTAATACGTTTCAAATTGAATTTTAGAAAAGTATTTTTTGTTGCTTTTTATAGGTACTAACGAAAAAGATACTGTTTTGGTTAATGCCTTTGGCTGCCGGTCGCTTTCAGAAAAATATAACATATTTTTAATCGAATTTAAAGCCAGTGTCGGATTTAACTGTCACTATTGATTTTATAAATTTAATTTGCTGCAACATTTAATTTGCTGGCTACATTACGTATGCGCAATATTAATGTTACTTACAAAAACCAACTCACCATTTACATTTGGCGCAACGGCGTTACGTTCGATTTACATTAATTAATGATGTTTCACAGTTTTTGGTTGACATACAGGCTTCGCTACACTGCGTATACGCAACGCACACAAGAAGCGAGCTTGTTAACTACAGTGCTAAGTATAAAAATGTTAAGTGTCTATGTCCAGCTCAGTAACTCGGGGCTAGCCCTTGCCCTTGCCGTAACTTCTAAGTGGAGTGCAAACATTGCGCATTTCTTTTGCAGCTGCGTTTTTGCCGACTGCTCTTTTGAAGCTTGAAGCCAGGAATTTCAGGGCGCATAATGTGCCGCATTGCGGTTTTCCCGAACGCCACCAAAAGTCGCGCTAAAGACGACGCTGTGCCGCAGGACAGCATATACACACACACACACACACACACACATTTGCCCAAAGACATTTGGCTCAAGTGGAATTTCAAGTTTGTGCTAGTCACAAATACATTCGTGGAAGCCGAGCAGAAAGCAGCGCATGTTGAGCTGAATTTTGAGCATAAACGGCATAAAATATGTGTGCAATAAAACACACAATTGAAATGCTCAAGTCAAAAACTTTGCGAAATGCCTTTAGGCGTCATTGGCTTGTGGCGGCTCGTATGTATATATAAGTGGAGTGTGCACACACACAGTGTTGTTGTGTGAGGACTCAATGGACTTGATTTATGCAACAAATTCGCATACGTGTATGTCGCCTTACTTGGTGTGTGTATTTAAGCCGCTCAATAGTTGCCATTGAGTCAACCTATGCCTATGCATATGAATTGCTTCTTTTCAAGCTTAGCCCGACTCTTAACGCTCAGCTCATAGGCTTGTTTTTACATTTATTTTACAGAATTTTTAGAAGAGTGTGTGCAGATTTTGGTTTTAGCAAAAGCGTGTGAATTTGGAAGAGACTTTTATGACTTTCACATGCCGCTTTGCTTAGATTCAGCTTTCAACTTATTTTTTTTTAGCCGTCGAACAACATGACAGGCCTAAGCAGCCGACAAAGAAAATGGCACAAAACGCAGGGCCTTGAATATGCTGATTGTCTTTGCTTGCCTGCTCACATCATAGGTATTTTGTATTTTACAAGCTGCTTCAACTGACAAGTAGCATACAAAATCCTCGCTCCCTATGCTTGAGTTTCAATTTTAAATTACAAGAACTCGAAGTATTGCTTAAGATCCAATTGTATGCAAGAGCTTAGATAATTCTGCTACAGTAATATCCCAACTGTAGAACTAATTCCCTTTTCATACTTAAACGATCAACAATAAGTTTTCCCGAAAAGTTTCTAACGCAAATTAAATCTAAATATTAATTATATTAATATATATTAATTAATATTGTGAAATGCAGTATTAATATAGATGCCATGTCAGAATTTGAAGGAGTTATGATTGCGGAAAGCTCTGACTCAGTTGATTCTTTTGAGAAGAATTTGTTCATGAACTTCGAGTGAAAAATATGTTATTAACTAGAAAGTATTAATCTATATGCCTCATCCCTTATAGATTATACAGAAAGTCAAACTTTTCTTTATTAATGCTTTGTCGTTGTTTTGTGTAAGGTTTGAGAGCTTATAACGTATACGTAACACAAAAGTAACGACAACATTTTAAATACTCTCCGTTAAAACTTCAGTTTGAAAGTCTTAAGTTTTGATAATAAGTCAAGGCGCTTAATCAATGACCTTAACGGAACGGAAAAAAAAAGAAACGTAAAAACTTACTTGAAATTAATCAGCAACATTGGCTACCACATGAGCTTTTCGTATGTCTCTTCGTAAGCGTATGCTTTTTATCTGTATTTGCACTTGTGTCTGTATATGTCTGAGCGTATATTAAGTGCGCGTACATCTTTAACAGCTTAATTGCTCGACCATTTTCACAGCGTTGACGTCATGACAGATGGTGGAGCGTGCTGGAGGCAATGTTGCAAGAAGGAGGCTGGCCTATGTCTTCTTCTTTTGTCTTCCTTCACTGTTTTGTGTGTGTGTATGTTGTATTATGTTGTTCTTGCTTGGTTTTATTTTATGCTGCAGCTAATCCATTTGCGTGTACGCGGCTAAAGTTTTGCGGCTTCTATATCGCCTCGTTCAACTTATGGCGAGCTTGCGTGTGTTTTACTTTATGTATATAATTTCATAGGAGGCTTTTACTTAGCGTTTAAGCACTTGATCCGTTGCGCGACATAAAGATATATGAAATGACAAAGCGAATACACAAAAACACATGTGCACCACACACTTAAAGAATCCAAATTCACTTTCGTTGCAGGAAATTTAGATTGAACCTTTTTTCAATGACTTTGTATAAGGTCGATTCGCTTTGGAATTTAATTAACTTGATAAACCGTCCGCGAATTTAATTATTTAATTACTATGTGTTTTTGCCGTTTAAGGGATATATAATTGAGTTATAAATATAATATACATATATATATATACATATATATGTCACTTTATGATGGATTTAAAATACACACAAATATTTTGTTGATATGATTTCTGATATTAGTAGATCAACTAACACGAATATTTAAATATTTATGAATTAAAATCAGACTAACATTGATATGTATCGTTACAAGCTGTAATGTTATTAAATTATCTTTTAATTTCACGTTATTTGTTGCTACACCAACATCATCACATTACTCTCATGTTCAAAATGTCCGACTGTTAGTTGTGTGTCAATCTGCAAATATAAGAAAAAATGCATTATTTAATTAGCATATTTACAATGCAAACAAACATGATTGGAAAATATTTGTGCTTTAAATATAAAACTTTTTCTAGCCTTGTTGATTTGTCAGTTGCAGACAGCTTTTAAGGGCCTTCATTTGGAGCTTTATCTGGCTCACGAGTTTACAAGTAAAATTAAAGTATTGCCCCACCCACCACTCAAGCCTTTTCGACGTTGAGTTGTAATTACATCAACGCCGAGATTTTTATTGCCACATACAGATGCACACAAACCCATATATACACACACACACACAGCGGGTATATAATTAGAGCATAATTACGGCTCGACTAATACTCGAGTATCAAGTAAGAGTAGCAGAAAAAGAAAAAAGTAGCTGCTAAAGGAAAGCTTCAGTCGGTCATCTATTAACTATAATCAACGCCAAGGCAGACGGAAATAGACAGATTTCCGGCTATTAAACACTCACCAGCGCGGCAAAAGCCATCAGGACGGAATCTCAGCCGATTACACTCAAAGAAAAGCAAACTTGATGGTTAAAGTAAGTGAAAACAAGATTGGTTTACGAACAAGTCAAGAGCTCCTAAATTTAAAGAATTTTTTGTACAGCTCTCTGACACATATTTGTGCTTTAATAGGTCACCCTTAAACTTATTGATTTTCTGATTACTGGTTCAATAAGTTGAAGAGAATCCAACATATTCTTCACTGTGTTCTTCTATTCTTTGAATTGTGTGGAATAAATTGGAAAAAATGTTAATTAGATGTAATTTGCCAGCAGTATGTTGATGCGGGGGTGTTCCTCACTTGACATTGACACAAACACACAGATACAAAGGCGCAGACACACATATAAACTCGCAGCAGGTGTTGCCTGCATGCTTAATTTAGTAATGACACAATCCCTTCCCCCACCGCACCAACCCCTTAATGCTTTTCCTCACTTACTAGCCATTCCTGGCAGTGAGCTCATATATTAACATAAACAGTTCATTTGTATTAAACAGAATTTGGCGGCATGGTAATGGGGCGTGGCACATAAGATACAACTTTTGCGAAGTTCGATTAGCCAAGAGTAAACAATACACAATAAATGCCTAATGGCAGAGCAATGGCAGCTACCAAATATGGCTAAACAAAAATAAACAATTCCAAACTAACCTCTTGCTGAGTATCGCACAAAAAGCTATCAAGTTTCTTGTTAGCAACAATTTACACATTTCAAGCGCCCAAATTCCCTTTGAACCGCCCACAAAAAATATGAAACAACAATATATTATTCGATTCAGTAGACTCCATTTGCCACAATTGTTGTTGTTGTTTCATTTTTGTAATATTTGGCGCGCCTGAACACGCGATATGGCAATTGATAAAACGCCGGGCATTCGATACTTCCCGTTACTCTGATGCCCCTTGACACCGCCAAAGGCACGGACATCGAGCAATAAGCAATCCAACCACACCAAATGGAAACGGGCTGAGCTACAAAAAGTCACTTCTTTTTGCCCTGTACCATGTTTTATTATTCGTATATTTGTATTTAGAACCGTTTGTCTATTAATGTATTGCACTTTGTTTATCGTTTTCTTGTAAAATGATTAGGAACGACATGCAAATATGCTCTTTCTAATTTTGAACAACAGTAAGAAGAACATTGAATTCTTATGAGCACCGTTAAACCAAAAGTAATGGCTGACATTTACTTCTTTATTGATCCTCTAAGTATGCTACGAAAACTGAATATTGTTATTGTAAGTGTTACAGTTAGTTTTTCTATTACTATCAATGAAGTTGGAACTTATTTTGTATTTTGCTATTAGAATAAGGTTTATATTACTCGAAAGCCGTATTTTTATTTTTATTATTATTTCGAACATAAATATTATGGTATATTGGGGCTCATATGCTTTAAGAAAGGTCAACATCAGTTGTAGAACATATGTACGTGCAAGGCTATCGGATATAATATGATACGCAGGCCATGTATAAATAAATCATGTGTCCCATTGTATGTTCTAATGGAGTTTGACTTTTGCCAATTTTTACAAAAAAAAAAAAATAGGGTAAAAGGCCCGGGGCTTTCATTGACATGGCATGGCTTTGTTATTATTGAAAAGATAGACTGAAGAATAGCAAAATAGAGATTGGCCGATTGATGTTAACCTAAATCGAAATGTGGCACAATCTGCACCAGTAGCCCTAGCACCAGTTGACATTCGGTGGCTGCACCAGTGGCACAGAATCGCATCGTAAATTTTGATAAAATATCTGAAATTTAATTAAGGTTCAGCCCAGCTTGGCGATTCAACCAGTCTCGACATGAAGTCAAATGCATGACCGTGGGCCTGCTGGATGGCCCTTGTCGGGAGTCCACACAGCAAGGTTATATTCTGGTAAAGAGTTCGCGACGCTTAGCGGCCAACGTCACTGACAGAGATTTTGTGGGCAGCACTAAAATTCTATTTAATTGTGCAGGAATATCACTTACTCGGCCTGCGATGTCGACTAGCGGCTGCATTTTTGTTCGCGACACGTAACGACGAGAACGAGGCAGGTGGAGAGGCGAAGAGCACATATACCTTCGCATATACATATACGGAGAGATAATGGTAGAACTAAACCGACATTTTTGGGCCGCCAGCGAAACACGACGCGACGCGAAATGCGAGCGGAGGGCGACGTATGCTTATGTTGGTGTCGGGGTTTTATTTGTGGCTGCTGCGGCACGTTGAAAGTGGCACGTTGTGAATTTTGCAAGTGGACGTTGGATTTGCGGTTTTAACATCAACACCAGTCGGCCTGGGATGCAAACGTGGTCGTGGTCGTGGCGTGGCCGCCTAAAGGGATAACGAATTGACGCTGTGGCGAATATAACGCCAGTCAGCGGCTTAAAATTCGTGGGTCATTATTGGTCAGCCAAAAATACACACACAAAACACTTCAGCAAGCACACACAAACAGGCAGCAATGCTTCTTAGCGCGTGTCCTTGAATATTCCACAAGAAACTCTTGGTTTGCCTTCGCCGACAGATCAACGAAAATACGCCTAATCGAAATGGACTTTTAATTTTTGAAATGCCCACAGAGTATGGGAAACGGAAATCTTATCCATAAAATCCGCGAGATACGCGCTCACTGCTGGACTGCGGCAAACTAACAAACGCGTCTATAGAACTGGTTGCTATTGCCCAGCTCGTGCTGTACTGTGCTGTGGTACGAGCACGAGCGGAATACGCAGGCCGGATAAAAGTTCCATGATGACAGTATGACGGCAGCAACGAAAGAGAACTTTTGGTTAAGGGAGCGCAATGTCGAGCTCGATGTTCTCTTTGATTGAATACAATGTTGGACTCGTGGTTATATCATTTTAGTCAAACAAAAGCTGAGCCTGATATGTGGCATTGGATCCGATTTGCAATATATGTAAGGATTCAATTAAGTTCCTGTATGTAAGTGTACGTATATATTTGTATATATATATATATAATTGCTGCACCAGCTTCAGCGGCGCCAAAATTTGGGTCAATTGGTCATGGTTGTCAAGGTCTTAAGCTATGGTATTAATGGCGTGGAATGCATTGAAATTTAAAACTTTTCTATAATTTGCTAAAAACTCATTCCAGAGCATTATGCATGTTCGCTTTACTCGGCTCGCGACAATTGCGTGTGTTGCATGTGCCGGCAATTTCCGCCAGAGTCGCGTGCTTCCGTTTATAAGCCACACACACGCATGAGCCGCTCTGTGGCACTTAAGTATCTGTTGGTGCTACCAGTGCTGGCGGCACCCCTTTATAATATCCGCAATTTGATTGGGAACCAAGGGGATATATTATAAATGGGTGCACCTCTGTGTGAGGCAACACCACCTCTTACAGTTCGATCTCACAACAGTAGCTAATATATTATCAATATGTCAATATAATAATATATCAATCGAAATATTTAAAGTTAAAAAAATAATACGAGATATTTGCTTGCTTTTTGTATATATAAATATTTGTATGAGAAAAGCCATTAAGTCATTTGTACATCAAATAATGCTCTTTGTTTTTATATACAGCTTAAATTTAAGTAGCTAATATAATATCAATATATCAATATAATAATATATCAATCGAAAAATTTAAAGTTAAAAAAATAATACGAGATGTTTGCTTGCTTTTTGTATATATAAATATTTGTATGAGATGTATAAATGGGTGCACCTCTGTGTGAGGCAACACCACCTCTAGCAGTTCGATCTCACAACAGTAGCTAATATATTATCATATATCAATATAATAGTATATCAATCGAAAAATTTAAAGTTAAAAAAATAATACGAGATATTTGCTTGCTTTTTGTATATATAAATATTTGTATGAGAAAAGCCATTAAGTCATTTGTACATCAAATAATGCTCTTTGTTTTTATATACAGCTTAAATTTAGTTTTGGTGAATCGGTTCGGCTTGTGGCTAAATGCGATTAGGATGCGTCGTTCCGTTTGTTATGTTATGTTATTTATGATGAAACTTTTAGCTGCCAAAATGGTCGTTGTGGCTGTCCATTTTTGCTGTAGCTGTTTTGCCCGACAGTAAATTAATTTACGTGTGTCACAAGTACGCTTAATGGCCGAATGTGGGCTTTGGCATGGTCAAGCTTTTTACTTGACAGTCGCCTGGCAAACAGTTTACAAATCTCCATCATATGTTGCCCGGCTAAGAGTTCTCTTTTCGGCATCCTTTTGGCATGTGAAATGAGTGTTTCGCAACCAAAGCCTCTACGTTTGATATGCTCTTGACATTTTTGGTGTCACGTCGTTTCCCCACCAGCGCTGACATTTTAATTGCATTCAGACAACGCTACAGCAGCTGGTACCAGCAATGATTACTGACAGCAAACAGTCAAAACGTCAAATAGGCAAAAGGGACGTCAATTCGGTTGGGAAGTTCCAGGTCCTTGGGCCACTGACTGTGTGATTTGCTTAATGCGGAGCGTTTGAGAGAGCTGCTGAAAACAGATCTATTGAATATTTTAGCAGGCAGCGATTCCTGCATTTGGCACAACCCCACACACACACACACACACACACCAAGCATAAGCAATGGCCATTAGGCGTGTATTTTTTTTCGTTTTGACGCTGCGCTTTTGCCTCATATTTTGGCTTTAGTGCACCGTCTACCTCTGGTGCATGAACTATTTTTGTAACTGCCGCCCAAGCTCCATTGACCTGTTTTAACCCAGTCCAGAACATAGTCAATCTTTAATAAGCAAAAGTGCAGCGGCGGCATGGAAGTCTACAAAATAAAGGTTATAAGTGGGGCTGAATCAAAAGAATACATTTGAAAATATAAATAAATAAGGAACGGAATTAAAAAACAATGGCAGTAAGCTTTTACTATTACACATGTGTACAGAATTTTGCACACTTATAAATCGGTAAGTTTATATATATGTAGTTAAGACAATTGCATAAGGTATGAATTCAAATAATATCCAATTCTTTACTATGTAAAATAAATTTATATTTTTAGTATTTAAACACAATGAAAAAATTATACAACTATATTATTATATTCACTTACGCATTCGAAAACACATTTTCCTACAAACATAACAAACATTATCTAATTTGTTTTTAAGACAATGTAGCTTCGTCAGTTTCCTCACACAAATAATATACCATAAAACGAAGTGAATGAACTGAACAGAGTTTGTTAACCCATATATATGTTCTTCAAACATAACATCTGCTACTCTGTTGGCACAAAATTCTGTCACGTATTTCGTTTCTTCATATATATATATATAACAAAGTCCACAAAGTTTTTAACTGTTGCCCTTTTGGCGCAGCAAACGGCTCAGGTTTCCAATTTAATTGTACACTCAGTAAAATAGAATAAAACAAAGTTTCCAAACGACGGACAGACATATAATGTTACATATTACTTTCTACTATTCGCCTATGTTTAATTTGACCTTTCAATTTGACGACAAACTGCAAATTGTGCCTGGGCATGCTTGACCACAACGTTTGGTATTTTAAGATGTAACAATATTACGTATACTCAGTGAACCACAAAAGCACTCGGCAAACTCCAAAATCAACGTTTGAGGTAAATTTTATATTTATAAAACGACTTACAATCTCAGCTTGTTTAAAAAACCATTAAGATTTGTTTTTATTTTAGCACGTATACGTGGTAACCAAGATTTACATTTAAATGTTTAACAAACGAAGTTTGACACACTTGACAGCATGTATTTCTTACTCATGAAACCCGTTTCCGATATACACATGTAATCGATAACAACAAAATCTTCAATTAGGAAAACTTTTTGATGCAGTTTGAAAGATTAGACTAAATAATGACAATCTGTCAAAATTTTATTGAAATCGGTTGAGAAACACTGGAGATATGGAGTATTGAAATTAAGAAGGTATGCCCTATACGCGTATACATACACACACTCACACATACTTGTAAGCACTGACTGTATGCGTAAAGTATCGGGTTAAGGGTATAGTCTAGTCGGGATTTCTCGACTAGAGCCTTCTTACTTGTGATCGATAACAACAAAATCTTGAATTTGGAAAGATAATGATAATCTGTGAAAATTGTATTGAAATCGGTTGAGAAACACTGGACATATTGAGTATTGAAGGTAAGAAATCAATTTTTCACTTCCCCTGCCTTGTAATTCACAACTGGTTCTAGCTTTGTCAGAGTGGTATGGGGCTTGCTAAACCTGAGTTAATTGCTTCTGATACTACCGTGAGGTACTAAATAAGTCAAGTTTTTTTTAAAAACTTTAATGTGCTTATATATTTATACCCTGAACCCATTCAAAATGGGTATAATGGTTTTGTGCAAAAGTATGTAACAAGCAGAAGGAATCATCTCCGACCCCATAAAGTATATATATATTCTTGATAAGCATCAACAGCCGAGTCGATATAGCCATGTCCGTCTGTCCGACTATAAGAGAGAGAGAGAGCTAGCGACTACAGAATTGGTACATAAGCTCGCCTAATCCCTAGGCAGTATAAGTTTGTTTTAAATTTTCGATAACTCTTCCCGTTTCCCATATACACATGTGATCGATAACTACAAAATCTTGAATTTGGAAAACTGATGCAGTTTGAAATGCCAATATGTGAAAATTTTATTGAAATCGGTTGAGAAACACTGGAGATATGGAGTATTGAAATTAAGAAGGTATGCCCTATACGCGTATACATACAGACACTCACACATACTTGCAAGCACTGACTGTATGCGTAAATTATAGGGTTAAGGGTATAGTCTAGTCGGGATTTCTCTTACTTGTTTTAATTGGAAATTGTTGTCAAATAGTTTCCTCATATTGGTTTATTTATTTATTAAAAGTTGACAATCCTAAAACCCTCTCTTCGTATAAGAATGACTCGCAGACCAGCGATACTGGTATGGATTTTGTGCTGTGAAATTGGCCTTAGCAGCAGACAGAACACTTAGCTGTGGTGGCACCGAAATTAGTCCACAATAATCCAAGTGCTGGTAGCTGGAAACAGGAGTGGAACAACCGCTAAGCGTCAGACATAGGTCCCCGAAGTGAGCTCATTGAGCAAAGTGATATTGGAATTTTTGCGACTGGACAGTCGTCGAAGGTGTTTGACATTTCCATTACCAGCTGCGGACTTGTGCTCGACGATGTCTCAATTGGCGTTTTAATTACGAATTGTTCTGACTCTGCGTGCTGTACGTCTTTATGTATTTTTGTATTTATGGGGACTTATTCAACTTGATGATCAGAGTTGAGGTCATCGATTAAAGTGCTCCCCAGACAGCCTTTGCCCTGCTCAAGCTAGAAGGCAAATACAATATTTGCCTAACTAAATTGTCCACACTGATGTTGCACTTTCTAATATAATATAATATTTGCAATTAGATTGCCAACACTGGGGCTGCACTTTCTACAACAAGTGCAAGCAAGGGCAAAGGCGTCGCTATGCATTGTGTTGCATTAATGAGGTAGCTGCATTGAGTAGCTTATGCATGACAACGTGCAATGGTTTGAAGTGTTTACAAGACCTTGGATAGGCAAAAAGTATATCATAGTCTCAATCCTAATATTTAAAATTGTATGTAAGCAAGAAATGTATAAGAACCAGCCTTAAAGTAAACACATCAATAACAAATTAAACACCTGCGCCACATCTTTCAAATAATCGTTTAACTGCCAGCTGAAAGTTGAATGCCCAAGGCTCGCCGATTGGCAACGGGCAATGGGACCCAAATTGGCTCGCGCTTCGCCTGCATTTTGAGTGGCTCTTTAAGAGCCAACAAAATCAGCACATTTTCATTTCGTCTCTATCTGTTTTGCATCATATTTCTGTGTTTTGCTTTGCAATTTAAATAGTCGCACTCACTCAACTCATCGTAGGGTTTCCCAGCAGCTCCAACGGAATATGAAATTTGAACACAACTCGCTGCGCCGGTGTTGGTGTTGCGATTATGCTTCGTATTGGGTGCCCGTGAATGGGCGTAAAAACTTTAATTAAAATGGAAACCTTACAATTGCATTGTGGCCATGACGATGGCCGGCGAGACTTTTTAATTAAATTAAAAATGCCGCAGCACTGAAGAGGAACCCAGGGCACATCTTTAAGCTGAAAACGAGCCCGTCGTCTCGATGGTAAGCTAAATCATGATTGCTATGCAGCAGTATTCTTTAAAGTAAATAATACAAGACAAGTAAACAAAGCGGGCAGAAACTGTTCGGCGGGTGTATCCCTAATGAAAATCAATAATTCACTCACTCAATGGGTGTCTATGGCGCTCTCTGTGGCTGGTGCGCTTAAAGTGACTTTCATGACAGCAACGACAACAACTGGCCATAAATAAAGCAAAGTATGGGGCAATGAGCCAAGTCACCTTCAGTGCCTTAAGCTGCATCGCTGCTTATTGTTGTATTGGCTGCTATTCCTTTGTGGGTGCCACAACAATGCCCAGCAGAAAAGTGAACGTACGGCTTGGGGTACATATATGTATACAGACCAATAAATGGCTCGGCACATTAAATACAGTAAGACTGCAGTCGAAAGCGTGTCTATGACAGACAACGAGCTGTTCAAAGGCTATGGCAATGCCAGCATTTTAATTGGACCATTTGCTTTTGTTTGGTATCTTCTTAAAGCCACTAAAGCAGCCACCAACCAGGTAAATAACTGGGGCTGGGTTGCTCGTATGAACTTTTAAATAATTCAGCATATGAAAATATAGCTGACTTGAGTATTCCCCACACACATACACATGCATACATTGTGCATACCAAAATGAAAAGCAAAAGCTTCGGCAAAATTTGTAGCATACTTTTATGTGCGCTGCTTGAACTTTTTAGCAAGGTATAAATTACATTAAATGTTTGATAAACAAAATAAATCAAGCCAAAAAGAGCAACAAAACACATATAGAACAATGACAGCACTGCCACAGCAGTGCATTAAATTAGCTCAACAATAACAACAAACTGACAACACTTTGCAGCTAGACGATGTAGCGCTCTGTATCGCTTATAATTTTACTTCTTCCGCAAACTGCGCCTGCCCATCATTCATGTATGTAGCTTCCGCCCCATCACACCTTTGTATCACACCTTTTGGCCCTACAAAAACGGCTGCGTTCAAATGAAACAGCTCTAATGACATGCAAACTTTTTACCCAACACACACAATTTAGCCGGCCCCACCCCCCGAAACCAGAGAGCGCACATGCCTTACACACATAGGCTAATCGGTGCCAGTATGTATTTATGTGTGTCTTCCGCGTGTGTGGGTGCGAGTGTCAGCCATTAGCATTTGTCAAGTTGCCAATAAAATGTGTTTGAATGGGCTTAATTGACTTTGGCATACATGGAATTCTATGAACGCCGTCCTCCCGCTTAAAACTCAACTCGGGTATTAAAAACCCTTTCGACGCATGACTTGCACAACCATCCGTACAACATAACAATCTACTTAGTAGATGTGTGCGTGGCTGTGTGTTTGCTTTCAGCTATCAGTGAGTTCCACAGTTACTTATGGTCCGATTCGCAGAGCAAATGGTTGCAGCTTATTTTATAATTTCACGATGATGCGATCGCTGCTGTTTAACATAGTTGCCAACTCATACTGTATCAAGGCAAAGACATAATTGAATATATTTTGACTTACTTTTGAAACCCTATCTGTGTTATAAAGATCCAACTTGTTAAACTTAAACTAACATAAACAAAAACAAACTACCAATATATCAGAACACATTTAACTCAAACTCATTAATGCTGACAGTCATGTTGGCAAATTAAATAAGCCAGATGCCAAAAAGGGCTTTAGTGAAAATGATATTCATTGCGTAGAAATTGAAAAAAAAACTACTTATAAATGACAGCTACAAATGTGATGTCCTTCACGTAAGTTGTAAATGATTGTGAACCGTAATTCCAAGACTGTGCATATGTGTATAAGTGTTATCGTAATTGCTTACACCAACATCAACAGTACATACAGAAAACCAATTAAATGTGTCGCACCCACATGCTACTCTGCTCCAATGAGTCCCACCGTATACCGTATACGAATGTCTGTGATTAATGGTTGGCCATATTTGTACACTGACAACAATTTGTACAAACGAAATCAAAATTAAGAAGCTTTTCTCTAGCTCCGATTGGAGCCAAATCATTGGGTAATTCACTTGCCATAGTTGAGGCTAAGAAGTACTGACCATAGCTGAGTTGGAGATGGAGACCAAGCCAATATATATATATAATAATGATGTTTGGCCCGTCAGGCTTGGAAGGCCCGTACATAGTTGCCATTTTATTTATGACACTTGAATGTAACGCCCAGCAGCAAAGAGCACCAACACACACACACACACACAAATTCCAAGTTGCCAACAAGTCTCTAGGGCACAACTTACCAGCAGGCGCAAGAAGCATAAGCTGAGACATGAAAGTAAAAGTAGTTGCGGATGTGGATATGTAAATGGAAATGGAAACGCTAGGCAACGACCACTTCTAAGTATTGCACGCCAGGCCAAATAATTATTTTGGCCTATAATCCTGATCTGATTTTTTGGCAGCCAAACTGACACCAAGGGGCAGATCCTGCCTTCGACATGCTGACTTTGGTCTTTATGTGTCGACCGCGGAAAATCTCAGATCTGTGTGTAAGTGTAAGCGTTTGTGTAGCTAAAGCGGAAATAGCACATTATGTTTGCCTTTACATCTTACAACATGAAAATTACGCAGATTATACGATTGGCTGGTGTCGCTCTCTGGAGGCCTCCAGCCAGTCGAAATACGCCCACTACTTACTACTACACACAAATATCGCAACTTCAGCGCTTTACGTAGCGGCTGGCCGAGCAGCCTAAAAGTCTACCTTCTTTTTTTTTTTCCTTTTTAATTAAAAGCGCACCTCATGGCACAAAGGCAAATTAAAAATTCGAATGTAAATTTTATAAATACTTGTCGCTGCTTCAGTCGCATGGAGTCCCCTATCGAGATGCTAAATTAGCGCTCGCATTAAAAGCGTATTACTCATACGCAGCGTTGCCCACTTGAATGCATAAGCAGCGCACTGGCACTTCAACTCAAAGCCCAAAGGCTTTAAAGAGCCATCAATAAATGTGCTCGTAATATATATATATATATATGCACATTTACAGTCGAAATCATATACAAATAGCCATAAATCCGAAACGTAAACTACATAAATTAGAAATTTGTATTTATACGAACTTTTTCGCATACGAGATGCGAGTCACGTGCGCGGCTTTATAACCGCAACTAGGCGAACCTTTTGCTGATTACGACGTGACCAACGCAAGCGAGACTGCAACGTATATGTATGTGTATATATGAAGTCTTATATAGTCAAGTATAAAGTGTGGAACGGTTTGTGGCTACTGAAATTATTTTAAATTATTTTTGATAATTGAATGAAACACACAAGCAAAAAAATGATTTACGTACATGTTTCATATTTTGAAATCACCAAAGGGATAGCGAATTGTTGACACTCTCTTTACATATTATCCGCGCATGCTCCAATACCATACAACATCTAAATGTGCTCTGCGACGAGGAGAGTAGATTTAGATTGCGGCAATTGACACGTGCTTTTGTTTACACAAAGTAATGAAATTTCAAGAGCAAACATCCAAAATGTTCGCATAAATGCGACTTATTTCATTAAACAACAATGCGGCCAATAAACATTTTCAAGCCATCAATCTTTGTACAAGACTTTTTACCTGTAATGAATATTAATAAGTTGTCAGTGGACGAAATAATAATTGAATAGAACAAATTGTTCAATTGCTGAATATTGTTAATAGCAAATACTTCGACTTAACAAGCCAACCATAAAGCTAATACATAATTGCGACTTACTGTACATGTTACATTTGTCAGCCTTGACCGTTATGCATACCTTAACTCGGCATATATTTTGCGAACTTTTTAGAGCTTTTAGCTTATTTTGGTACGTGGCAACATAAGTATTAGTCGTTTCCAACAGAAAACTGCATTTATATTACTTTTTGCCAGCAAATGCAAAATGTATCGTTGAAACAACACAGCTGCAGAGATAGCTAAAAACCAGCAAGTAAATATATGCAGCTACCCGCACGCTTTACAGTAACTGAAGCAGGTCAACAAAGTCGCCATTTTAGTCAGTTGCAGTTTAAGCTTTAAAGTAATTAAAGGGCAATTTCATTGTAAGCAACTTCTTAGACAGGATATACGATACACTTAACGTTCATTGCTAAAGTTGCGGTTCTAAAATACATACAAAATACTTTTAATCCCAATTTACATAAATATTTATGCTCTTGGTGCTGAAATTTGGTGCCCCTTACACCATTGGCGTTAATGTGCCTTAATCTTTAATGAGCCAAGTTTTGCTAGCCGCGGCTGAGCTTTGGTTTCGGTGTTGGATTCGGTTTGGGTCTGTTTGTCTTTCTAAGATACGTGTTGCCATTTGGCACGATATTCTAATAGCGATGACTAAAAGTTGGCATTGTTAACTACTCTGCCAACGAAGCTATCAACAAAATGTCGGCAAAAGATAAACTTTCAACGATCTCGTTATAAAGATAACCCTTTTTAGTAGTCAGTGTGTGTGTCATTTAATTCAAATAGCAATTTGAATGAATTGATTGTCAACCGATACAAAGAAAGGTATTAAAGAGTGCTCTTACAAAATAAAAGACAAAACATATACACTAACAAGCTTTGGCATACTCTAACATATACCACAAAGGGTTGAAGAGATAATAACATTAATATTTATACAATAGCATATATTTAAATAAAATATAAATAGCACATATATATTTTTGGTGATTTCTAAGTCCGTTCTTAATTTTAAGTAATTGACCCCTTGCAAAAACTATATAAGTTGGTTGAAAGTACGACACCTTTTCTCTTCAAATAATCTTTTAACTACTGTCATTACGAATTAACAGTATTTGCTTGAAAGCACACTGTTTTCGTTATTTTTATGTTCCTTGTCTTCGATTTCATTAAAGAGCGAGCCAAATCCACATGAAGATATAAAATCCAACATGAAATGTTCGCTACTTATTTTAATTGCTCATCGTTTTTCACAACTTCTATTTGTGTGTGAGTGCGTGTGTATGTATATATATACTGTTAGCATGCTTTTAGGGCCATTCGCATTGTTCGCAACTTTCAACTCGCAGCTTAATCGACTGATTTAGAAGTTTATTGCATTTCCCATGCTCGAACCGACAAGGGAAATGGTGCCGGACACGAAGGTATTTAAACGCTGCACGAGTTCCGCACTGCAACTCGGGTCTTCAGTCAGCCACTTTATTGTCTCGCATCCCGGTCCGCACCGACTCCAATATAAATGGACTTCCGTGCATAAGGCGGATAATGTCGAAATGAGCGCCAGGACATGAAACTGCCAGCTAAAAATGTGCTTCAATTTATTGGACTGCTTTTAAATTACCAACAATTGCACAAGCAAGCAACTGTTACTCAGATTGTCGAGTTAAGAGCTCAATATTGTCATAAATATTGAAGTAATTCTCACCCGCACTGCATGCTCATCTCACTACGATATTGTCCTTGACCGTTGCATAAATAATTTTGTGAGCCTTTGCCTTTTAACATTGTCATCGCCCTTGTAATGACAATGCGTACAATTAAGTAACAACAGAATCCCTTCGATGCAGGCCACGAGCAACGCAAATGGTTGCTTATTGAAACAACAACACATTATAAATAATTACATGGAAATTTCATTATTTTTCTAAAATTTTGTGCATTTTCGTTGTGCAAAAAAAATGTATATATGGTTTGGTTGATATAAAGAGATACCTTACACAATTGGACACGAATGATTTTGAATACACATATAAAAATTCAATTGATATAGATCACGGTAGGTATAAAAATGATGTCGTTGGTCTATTTCTCCTCGGGCAAATATCCAAAATGGGTTCGGAGGAACTCAAGCGATATAAACAGTAATACTGTATGCGGCCCCAGACGTGCAAACGACGGAATCGATCCTTTAAAAAATGCCATGGGACCCTCCAGTGCTGTTTTATAGAACACATCAGCCATGCTGGAGTATTCACCAGGGCGCGCATTCATGCGACGCGTCTTGGCCACATCTATGGGCTGTGTAAGTGCCGTTGCCGTAATCGCTGATATTATTGAGGCAAAGATGTACGTGTCCATTCGACTCGGAAAGCCAGCAGCAACAAGCCAGTCCTTACTCTGCTCGTAAAAGGCAATTTGGCCGACAGTCATAAAAGCACCACGCAGCGCAGCAAAAGATGCGCCATTGAACAAACTTATGCAGCCTTCCTCACGGCAGACGCGCACCAGTCCGTCAAACGCATGATTATAGCTGCGAAATTGGAAAATACATGTCACAAATATATATCTATCTGAATGCCCAAACTACGAGCTTATATGAATTATTTACTTTCTACGCTTTTCCGGCGGCAATTTTACATCGTTTTGCAGCCGCACATTAAGCAAATCAGCTGGCGCTCCAATATATCCGCCAACTGCACCCCCGAATGCTGCCAGCAGCACCTTGTTTGTCATCGTAGAAGTGTCTATCATGCTAGAGCCGACAGTATAAAATCCAAAGCGAGAGAGCGTATATGTATATTGGCGTAGTAGGGAGGCTGAGATCCCATTGTAGAGTGCCCATACGCCCTGCTCACGAACTATTTTGCGCGTTGTTTCAGCTATGGATAGTTTTTCCTTCTGCGTTTGGATAAGCACTTTCATTAAATCCAGCGGATGCGTTAGCATTGTTGCCATTGAGCTGGCAACGCCTCCGAAATACCAACGAGATAGGCGACGATCATCTACCGACATTTTAAATTTACTGGAGTGACTTTTATCGAACGTATAATAAATGATAATCCAACTGCTGCAAAATATGTGTCCGTATCTAAATGACGTAAATCGAAAAGCAACTTGACCCAATGAAAAACAGTCGCACTATGTCATGAATAATCCGTGCGTGTAACTCTATTTACTCGTTCTAGCCAACATCTCAGATGTGCGCACAGTAAAGCCCAAAATGCATGACTAAAATATATAGACATATAGTATTATTATTGGACGTAGATGTACTAACGGACAGTACATTCAAGTGGCCCAACGATACCAAGCACCGGCTTGTTATAGCACATAGCGATCCACCTCCCGCCCGTCTGACCGAGGGGCGCACCGCGTAGCGTGCGGTTACGAAGATCGCGAACATGTAGACAGATGACACAAGACTAGTATTTTAAGAGAGCAAGTAGAAGTGGCACTCTGTATTAAATAAAGGAAAGAGCGTTATATGTTGCACATAAAATCCGAAAAGGATTATGGATAACAAGCTTGAAGCGCTATAGGTACAAAATGTCTAGTATTTCTAATAGGTACTGCAAAGTTAATTTGGTTGATTAGTACAGAAAAATCAATTTCACCATTTACAATTTTGTGGAAAAAAGTTATTTCTAGCATTGTTCCATTAGAAAGAGCGGGAAGATTTATTAGTAAAAGTCTACTATTGTAGGAAGGTAAGTTTATGTTATTATCCCAATAAAACCACCTAAGTGCAAAGAGCAGGAATTGTTTTTGCATCCAATCAGATTGTTAGAAAACAAATAAAGTTACTTCAATGGTAGCCTTGTCTAGCCACACTCGAACAAAAATGAAAATTCTTGACTTTCATAAATAAACTAATTAATAAATTGCTAACATATAAAACGCAAAATAGTTATAAGAAACAAACAGAAAATTTTGTTATTTACTGAAAACATAAGACAACATATAGATCCCAAGTAGTGTTCTAGATGTAGTAAAAGTTTGGATGATTTTTGGATAAGTCCTGTGGTAAAAAGAACAGTAAGTGATGCAGTTGCACAATTATCATGAAGGATACATACTCCACAGCGAATGAGCGATAAAACAATTATTACACCGACCAGACTAAAAAATCCTTCGGCTATTTGATTACGTTGCTTTTCTTGCAAGGAATTCACATATTTAAAACAGAGGTAGCCAAAACACAATAGACACGAATTAAAGCCAATTATACATATTGCACCCCACAGCAATTGAAGCAAGCGAACACCATTTTTCTGGGTACCTGTTGTGAAAAATAGTTTAGAAGTTGAGCGCAATGCGATTGCACAGACTTACCTGAAGGTATCTCATTGGTCCCGTCATAAGCGATATCCCCGCGTTCGCAGGCACTAACCGAAAATTTCGGTAACTTAATCATATTTTTGTATAGTTATCAGTATATAATATTAATTCAAATTTGAATAATTTTGACTCAATATTGCTTGAAAGAAAACTCAACACACGCGATAATTCGATTAGCTTGTGCTCAGTTCAAGCGCCTGAATTCCAAATCATTTACACCTGATTTAGCAAACAGCAGAAGCTTCAATAACGACCCATATACGCGCCCCTTAACAGCAGGGCTAAAACAAAATGCTAGCAAAACGCTTGCGACACGCAAATAACGCAAGTTCAAATGAAAAACACGCACATTTTGATTATGCTAATGATTCACTTGTTGTTGGTGTCATTATTACTGTTGTTGCTACTTAGCTCATAAATATATTGACATTCCAGGGATCGCAAACGGATACAAAAGTATGGCATGTCCTTCAGTTGTCACAGATTACCTTACTTCGCCTCCTTTCTTTAATGCCTCATTAATTGACAGTTACTCTGACTGTGCACTTTAAACTGTGACCTACTTTTTATACCCTGAACCCATTAAAAATGGGGAACAAGGGTATAATGGTTCTGTGTATGTAACAGGCAGAAGGAAGCATCTCCGACCCGCAAAGAAAAGATATTCTTGATGAGCATCAACATCCGAGGCCGTCTTTCCGTCTGTCCATCTATCTGTCCGATAGAGACTCCAGATTTGGAACATAAGCTCGCCTAATCCCTAGGCAGTGTGTTTCAAATTTTCGATGACTCTCCCCGTTTTCGATATACACATGCAATCGATAACAACAAAATCTTGATTTTGGAATACTTGCGGTGTTTACAACATTAGACAAAATAATAATCTGTGACATTTTTATTGAAATCGGTTGAAAAACACTGGAGATTGAAGTTAAGAAAGTATACACTATACACGTACACACACACACACATGCAAGCATTGACTGTACGCGTAAAGGGTATAGACTAGTCGGGATTTCTCAACTAGAGCCTTCTTACTTGTTTAAATATGAAATTTGACTTTAAGAATTACATGATATAAAGATACAATTTGGTGGCAAAAAATGAATGTACTACTATAAATACGACATCAACATGATTTGCTTTTGACCTCGGCGAATTCCAGTTGACAGCTGAATGTTAGCCTGCAAAGTTCTCCCTTTGAAGACTGCGAAAACATTTAGTTAATTACTTAACAAGTCGCTTTCGACTTTTGAAATCGCTTTTGAAATCGCCAAATACAAAAGTATTTAATCGATTTTACTGCAAATGTGCGTTGATAGCAAACTGTAAAATACTTAAATCGCTATTAAAATTGCACTTTAAATTTTAAATAATTTAAAAAGCAAATTTATATAAAACAAACAAAACTTATACAAAATAAATAAATTAATAATATAAAAAACAAAAACAACAAGTAAGAAGGCTCTAGTCGAGAAATCCCGACTAGACTATACCCTTAACCTTATACTTTACGCATACAGTCAGTGCTTGCAAGTATGTGTGAGTGTGTGTATGTATAAGAGTATAGTGCATACCTTTTTAATTTCAATACTCCATATCTCCAGTGTTTCTCAACAGATTTCAATAAAATTTTAACAGATTGTCTTTATTTAGTCTAATCTTTCAAACTGCATCAAAAAGTTTTCTAAATTGAAGATTTTGTTGTTATCGATCACATGTGTATATCGGAAACGGGAAGAGTTATCGAAAATTTAAAACAAACTTGTACTGCCTAGAGATTAGGCAAGCTTATGTATCAAATCTGGAGTCTCTAGCTCTTATAGTCTCTGAGATCGACGCGTTCATACATACGGACGGACGGACGGACAGACGGACGGACGGACGGACGGACGGACGGACGGACGGACGGACAGACGGACATGGCTATATCGACTCGGATGTTGATGCTGATCAAGAATATATATACTTTATGGGGTCGGAGATGCTTCCTTCCGCCTGTTACATACTTTTGCACAAAGCATTATACCCTTTTTACCCATTTTCAATGGGTTAAGGGTATACTAATTCGTAAAATGCAACATTACCTATTGTTAATCTTTGATTAAGTAAATCAGATTATTTTAAGTGTTACACATTATGTATGTATTTGCTTAAAGCAATTGGAATACTATCAGATATATATATATGTATGTAAAAAAGAACTTACACATTTTTCTTGCAATATGGCGGACACACAAATTAACGAAAAAAGCATAACTTTAAATAGAATTTGCTTTTTAGCACAGACTAAATCTAATTACATGCATATAATACATAGCCTTTGCTAAGCTAATTGCACACTTAATATTGCTCTTTCATAAGCAATTAAACACATAAAATAAAATAAAAAAATGTTCACTAAGACGCACCGAAAAAAAAACCCGCACGTCACAATTTCGAATCGCGGACTAAAGGATCAGTACAATAGCGGATTATAACAGGGCTGTTAACTATAACAGCGCTGGTCAAGAGAGCTCGCTGACAAAGAGAGACAACTACGAAAAGCAACGGTACTTACGGCTACTGCAGCTGGTGTCGTTTCTTGATCACCACCTCACCCCTCTCTTCCTCCACAAACTTCTTCTTTGTTCAACTACTCAATGCTCAAAATACTGCGTATATTTTTGCTCTGCATTTATGTTGCGTTTCACTAACTGTAGATTTGTTGTACACTTGTACATGCATATGCAAATAAATATATGTACATATACAAACTGTATACATGCACATCTGTGCGCAGTAAGACATGCCATTTATATGTTTGTATGTATGCACAACAAAAATAATTCGTACAATGTACTATAAACTATTGTTAATCTTTGATTGAGTAGAACAGATTATGTCTTATATATTATGTATGCATTTGCTAGAAGCAATTGGAATACTATCAGACACATATATATGTATGTAAATAGGAACTTACACAATTTTCTTCCAATATGGCGGACACACAAATTGTCGCAAAAAGCAGAACTTTAAATAGCGCTTGCCCTTTAGCACACAAATTACACTCACACAATACATAGCCTTTGCTAAGCTAATTGCACACTTAATATTGCTTTTTAATAAGCATTTAAACACATAAAATAAAATAAAACAAATTTTCACTTAGACGCACCGAAAAAAAAACCCGCACGCCCCAATTTCGAATCGCGGACTAAAGGATCAGTACAATAGCGGATTATAACAGGGCTGTTAACTATAACAGCACTGGTCAAGAGAGCTCGCTGACAAAGAGAGTCAACTTCGAAAACCAACGGTACTTTCGGCTACTGCATCTGGTGTCGTTTCTTGATCGCCACCCCCTCCCTTACCAACATCATCCACAAACAACTGTAGTGCGTTTGACCAAAATATTTTTTTTGACTTATGCCTAAAGTTATGCCATGTTTTTTTTTACAAAGTTTCGTTTTTGGCTTAGTTAAACAGCTGTGACAACTACATCGGTCCAGCGCAGCCAAACGGCAAACGCGGAGTGTCGCCTCCCGCGCCTGATATGAGAAATATCGCGAACCTTCTACTTCCCTTTCCTCACCCGTTCCCCACTATTTAGTCGAATTACTATGGTACGCACGCGATTTTTTTTTATTAATTATTGTGAGCATCGCGAGACTGTAGTGCAAGAAAAAGAATTTTGGTAACCTGCCCCTTCTACCGATAATACAGCCGGAGCCAGCGCGTGCACCCCTTCTTGTAGTACACAATAACAGCCACTCGTTCCTCAACGTAACATGCTACACAACTTCTTTGTATGCAGTTACACATGCAATTCATATGTTTTTGTGTATGTGTGGCCACTTTCGCTGCACAACAAAAATCACTCGTAAAATGCACTATAAACTATTGTTAATCTTTGATTAAGTAAATCAGATTATTTTAAGTGTTATATATTATGTATAAAAATATTAGGTATAAAAATAAATATGTAAAAAGAAAACTGTTCAACAATGACTTTCTTAACTTATTTTCTTTTCTGTTAACTGCTCTAGTTCTAGTTAAAGGTATACTTATTAGATTTCTTATTCCATATATGCACAAATGACTTTAATATACAGCCTATGCCATATGCAATGATTTTAGCTAAAACGAATTTTTGGAAAAATGCCGTTTCTTTTTTTTGGTGCATTTTACGAGTGATTTTTGTTGTGCAGCGAAAGTGGCCACACATACACAAAAACATATGAATTGCATGTGTAACTGCATACAAAGAAGTTGTTTGTGGATGATGTTGGTAAGGGAGGGGGTGGCGATCAAGAAACGACACCAGATGCAGTAGCCGAAAGTACCGTTGGTTTTCGAAGTTGACTCTCTTTGTCAGCGAGCTCTCTTGACCAGTGCTGTTATAGTTAACAGCCCTGTTATAATCCGCTATTGTACTGATCCTTTAGTCCGCGATTCGAAATTGGGGCGTGCGGGTTTTTTTTTCGGTGCGTCTAAGTGAAAATTTGTTTTATTTTATTTTATGTGTTTAAATGCTTATTAAAAAGCAATATTAAGTGTGCAATTAGCTTAGCAAAGGCTATGTATTGTGTGAGTGTAATTTGTGTGCTAAAGGGCAAGCGCTATTTAAAGTTCTGCTTTTTGCGACAATTTGTGTGTCCGCCATATTGGAAGAAAATTGTGTAAGTTCCTATTTACATACATATATATGTGTCTGATAGTATTCCAATTGCTTCTAGCAAATGCATACATAATATATAAGACATAATCTGTTCTACTCAATCAAAGATTAACAATAGTTTATAGTACATTGTACGAATTATTTTTGTTGTGCATACATACAAACATATAAATGGCATGTCTTACTGCGCACAGATGTGCATGTATACAGTTTGTATATGTACATATATTTATTTGCATATGCATGTACAAGTGTACAACAAATCTACAGTTAGTGAAACGCAACATAAATGCAGAGCAAAAATATACGCAGTAATTTGAGCATTGAGTAGTTGAACAAAGAAGAAGTTTGTGGAGGAAGAGAGGGGTGAGGTGGTGATCAAGAAACGACACCAGCTGCAGTAGCCGTAAGTACCGTTGCTTTTCGTAGTTGTCTCTCTTTGTCAGCGAGCTCTCTTGACCAGCGCTGTTATAGTTAACAGCCCTGTTATAATCCGCTATTGTACTGATCCTTTAGTCCGCGATTCGAAATTGTGACGTGCGGGTTTTTTTTTCGGTGCGTCTTAGTGAACATTTTTTTATTTTATTTTATGTGTTTAATTGCTTATGAAAGAGCAATATTAAGTGTGCAATTAGCTTAGCAAAGGCTATGTATTATATGCATGTAATTAGATTTAGTCTGTGCTAAAAAGCAAATTCTATTTAAAGTTATGCTTTTTTCGTTCATTTGTGTGTCCGCCATATTGGAAGAAAAATGTGTAAGTTCTTTTTTACATACATATATATGTATCTGATAGTATTCCAATTGCTTTAAGCAAATACATACATAATATATAACACTTAAAATAATCTGATTTACTTAATCAAAGATTAACAATAGGTAATGTTGCATTTTACGAATTAGTATACCCTTAACCCATTGAAAATGGGTTAAGAAGGTATGCCCTATACGCGTATACATACAGACACTCACACATACTTGCAAGCACTGACTGTATGCGTAAAGTATCGGGTTAAGGGTATAGTCTAGTCGGGATTTCTCGACTAGAGCCTTCTTACTTGTTTTGATTTTTAGAAAATGCTTTTAACCATTTACAAAAATATCGTTGCATACTTTGTAGCTGCTAGTAAATATTTCTTACCAAGAACATTTACAATAATACAATGACATACTCTCTGGGTTAACTGCGGTAAACAACATCTGTATTGTGCGAAAGTTCCGTCAAATATTTTTTATTGGAATGCAATGCACCGACTTAAACAGTCTGAAAGGCGAAATTCTCCTTTTTGCAGATGCTATCGCTTCCTGTTTGGGCGACAAGCTTTCACCATCTCCTTCTTAACACAAAATACTTCCAAGATTGAATAAAAAAACTTTATTTATTCTCAACTGCAATCACTTGAGTGCACAAACAATCCTAAACTAAACTTAGTCAAAGGGCTCGCATGAACAAAGTCCACGTGTGGCACTACATAACAAAGAAAATGTGCCAAGGCACATTATGGTATTGTGAATGAATACAAGTGTATTCGTCTTGCCGCTGCCTGTTGGCTGCAATTTAGTCCTTTAGGTCGGCCGCTGTATTTACAAATCCTGCCCGTTGTGTCAGCTGCAATTGCAGTTTTTGTTCAGCCTCAGCTGCCTTTTGCTCTGGCGTCTTGGCCCACTCTTGCAGCTCGCCAGAAGCATAAAACCAGTATATAACGCAGCCAACGAGATATATGCCAGCAGATATAAAGAAGACCAAGCGCCATTCATAGCGATCCCCGTCATCGCCCACAATGTAGCCCGTTAGCAGCGGGCTGACAATGCCAGGAATGGTGGCAAAAGTGTTGCCAATGCCCATCAGTACGCTGGCGTGCTGCGGTGCAATATCCAAGTGATTGACACTGCAAGTGTTATACAAATTAAGAATGCTGATAAGCTGATAAATATGTATGTGCAACTTACGCGAATCCAGACCAGGCAAATGCACCCAGGCCCACGGCAATCGTTATGAATACGACCGACCAAGTGGGATCCATGATGTACGCCGTGAGCATCATGAAAACCGTTTGAGCCAGAAATGCGCCGCAGTTGAAATTACGACGCACTTGTGTTGTTGTCCAGATGCCCTTCACTTGCAGCCAATCGGCTAGGTAACCAGATATGGCCAGCAGAATACCCATAGCCAGGTAGGGCACAGCTGACAGAAAGCCAGTTTTGCCCAGATCAAAGTTAAGTGTATCTGAGAAGTAAAACTAGTTAAGATGCTTGCTTCTTTGGACACGGCTTATCGTTAACACCTTACCCTTAAGAAAACTTGGCAGCTGGGTAAGTAGCGTGTAGAAGCCCCAGTTCTCCGAGAAATGCGATGCAACAATTGCATAGAAGGCCATTGAGGTGAAAAAGGCCTTCCAGGGGTGCTTGATCGTTTTGCTGCCCGTGTAGCCAATGGTTTTTTGTATATACTCGCACTCCTCCTTCGAGCAAAAGCGATCCAACTCCGGCCCAGCGCGTACGAACAACATCCAAAGTATCAGCCAGCCCACACCAATCGCTCCGAAGACATAAAAGACGCTTTCCCAACCGTAACGGGCGGCCAGCAAACCGGACGATGGCATCGCTATAACCGTGCCAGCATAGTTACCTGCAAACGCAATGGATGCCATGCGGGAGCGCTCCAGCGGCGGCGACCACCTGGCCCACACAGCATGGATGCCGGGAAATGTTACGCCCTCAAATACGCCTTCAATAATACGCACCGCTAGAAACATTTCCAGACTATGTTTAGCTGCCAAGGGCGTTAAAAGCGTGAGGATGGCAGTCGTGCCAATGCCCAGGCCAAAAACCTGCAATGTTCAAATATAGAATAAAACAAGTAAGAAGGCTCTAGTCGGGAAATCCCGACTAGACGATACCCTATACTTAACGCTTGAGTAAACTTCAATGTTCCATATCTTCTGTGTTTCTCAATCGATTTCAATAAAATTTTCACAAATTGTCAATATTTAGTCTAATCTTACAAACTGCATCAAAAAGTTTTCTAAATTGAAGATTTTGTTGTTATCGCTCACATGTGTATATCGGAAACGGGAAGAGTTATCGAAAATTTAAAACAAACTTGTACTGCCTAGGGATTAGGCGAGCTTATGTACCAGATCTGGAGTCTCTAGCTCTTATAGTCTCTGAGATCGACGCGTTCATACATACGGACGGACGGACGGACAGACGGACAGACGGACATGGCTATATCGACTCGGCTGTTGATGCTGATCAAGAATATATATACTTTATGGGGTCGGAGATGCTTCCTTCTGCCTGTTACATACTTTTGCACAAAACCATTATACCCTTTTTACCCATTTTCAATGGGTTAAGGGTATAAAAATGATATAGAATGTTGTAAAACTTTTGCTTAAAATATAAAAGTGCTAAGAATTTTACTATATGTTTGTATTTTAGTTGCTACTTACAAGATTGCCGCCAACTTTGGCACCAACGTAGCCGCCGAGGAACTGTGTCAATATGTAGCCATAGAAAAATGAACTCAAAATCAATCCTTTCTGCTTTGAGTCCCATGGAAAGTCTTGCTCGTAGGACACATTTCCGTCGCCGTCCACGACGGTACGATTCTCTGTCATTGCCACAATGGCCACAGACAGATTTACGCGCATCGAGTAGACATTGAAAAAGCCGAAGAATGCCAAAAGCACAACTATATAGCGTTGCTTGCGCCAGAATCTCCATGTTAGTGGTTCGCTCTCAACAAGCTCATTGCTGTGGTCAGTAGAAAGAATAGAATGTTACAAGGTTGTAATGCAGCTTATCAGGTAGCAAATAGGAAGTCAGCGATTGGCGCCACAACTTTCACTGCTGTTGGTATTTATTTTGTATTCAACATGAGCCGTAACCAGTTTTTAAGCTATGAGCAGCATTAGCAACTGGTTTGGTGCTGGCCATTTGGAGTTGCCGCAGCTGCTGATTATTTAATTGTATGCATGCATGTTTAAAGTACTTTGTTTTCAATTTAGAACAGTATTAACTTATAACAACGTATAAGATTTTTAGAAATTGTAGATTGTAGAAATGTAATGTTTGGATGGCTTCTAACAGTACCGAACTTATTCGTGTGGTTTTACTGTCAGTTTGACCAGTTTTTGCATACATTTGATTTGGTCTTACTTGTTGTGGTGCGGCTGATGGCCATTGTGCTTTTCGTTT
Source organism: Scaptomyza reducta (assembly GCA_035044485.1). NCBI lineage: Eukaryota > Metazoa > Arthropoda > Insecta > Diptera > Drosophilidae > Scaptomyza > Scaptomyza reducta. The sequence goes on along the minus strand of JAWNNV010000781.1, from coordinate 129,259 downwards.
TTGGTTGACTCCAGGTCGCTCATGTTGCTTATTTGCTTATGCAGCGTATGACGAATCTATTAGGGCAATAATGCCTGCAAATAAATTGGATAAACACAAAAACGCAATTTAATAGACAGAACAAATACAGGAAACACCAGACAAGCTGCGTGCTGGTGTTTCATTAAAATCAAATTAAATTTAAGCGCTCCCCTGGATGGAGCTCATCTGGAAAGCAAACTCACACAATACACGAGCGCGTGTCATAATATTTTGCAATTTACTATTTCTTTGTTCGCGCCCTGCCATTAATAAACAAATCTACAGCAATTTATTGTCGCCGGGCATTGCGTGTTGGGCACAATTGACATTGACATAGAACTCTAGCCAGGCCACAAGGCAGCCATACTTTTCCAAATCATCTTAATCCGGATTGTGCATAAATACGCATAGAGTTCGTAAGAATTTGATTTGCTTCAAGCAATTGCCTCATTGACAAGTCTTCTTGGCGATTAGACTACAACGGCTCTTAGCTCAATTATTCATTTAACTTATTAAGCAAATAGTTTAGCAAATTGTGGCATTTGAGGCACGCGAGATATAGAACACAGAACACACAAAAGTCATCGTTAAATACGTAACTGCGGCGTAATTGAGTTCGAGCGCTTACGCACGGCTGTGCGTCCGGTTTGGCAACTTTCACTTGATTTGCTTTTTACGAACTTTAAAAACCTATAGCCGACGAACCGCAGTCTCCAAAAACGTGAATGAACTCTGCTCTCACTTATTTGCTTATTTATTCGAGAACTATTTGAGCAATCGCTTCACTAGAAAATAAAATGTTTGACTCAATACCTTTAGCTAAATTTGATGAAAAGCAAAACGATGATTACAATAATAAACTACCAAACATCGCAAAGTTGTAGGCAACTACGTCGACTTAATTCAAAGTGTAAAAGATCTCTGACAATAATAGCGGTGCTTATCACTATATCAAATAATGATAACTTGATTGTGAGACAACATGACTTATGAATGGTAATAGCAGTGAATTGTTTAGTTTTAAAAAAAAACTTGTGAATGGGCAGTTGACCGTTGAAACATTATCAAACTGTTGCGTACATGAATGATATATGTATGTATGAGGCCATTAAGCAATCAAATTCATATTAGCTCATTGTTATCTTAATTTTCAGCAATTAAATTTAATTCGCGATTTCACAGATTACCGAGAACAGAAAAAAAACATTGATAAGTTAATCAGCACACAAAAATGTGTTTTATTGCATCTCTCAAAAAGACAATACCTTTCATTTTCCTTAACTTATGAATTATATTTATATATGTACATATATATTTATTTATTTATACATTAGTATATATAATATATATATATATATGAAAGGTATTGTTTTTTGTGAGAGATGCAATAAAATTCATTTTTGCTGATTGGTTCGCTCAACTTATTAATGTTTAAATAAATATATAGGTATAAACAAATTTTTTAAAAATATTATAAACAAGTAAGAAGGCTCTAGTCGAGAAATCCCGACTAGACGATACCCTGAACCCTATACTTAACGCTTGAGTAAACTTCAATGTTCCATATCTTCGGTGTTTCTCAATCGATTTCAATAAAATTTTCACAAATTGTCAATATTTAGTCTAATCTTACAAACTGCATCAAAAAGTTTTACAAATTCAAGATTTTGTTGTTCTCGATCACATGTGTATATCGGAAACCGGGAAAGTTATCGAAAATTTAAAACAAACTTGTACTGCCTAGGGATTAGGCGAGCTTATATACAAAATCTGGAGTCTCTAGCTCTTATAGTCTCTGAGATCGACGCGTTCATACATACGGACGGACGGACGGACAGACGGACAGACGGACGGACGGACAGACGGACATGGCTATATCGACTCGGCTGTTGATGCTGATCAAGAATATATATACTTTATGGGGTCGGAGATGCTTCCTTCTGCCTGTTACATACTATTGCACAAAATTATACCCTTTTTACCCATTTTCAATGGGTTCAGGGTTTAAATATGGTGCCTTAAAATTTACTGACACTTTGAAAACGATTTTGACATTTATGCTGTTACAATAAGTTTACTAATAATTGTAAAATGCGTGTGAATGTAAATGTATTTAATGCACTTTCTTTCCAAACTCTCAAAAATCAATTCACTTACATGTGTGACAAAACAAATTTACCATAGCAATTACAAGCTAACAATTCGAACAGCTGCATGAACTTATACTTAGCTTGAAGCATTTAATTTGCTGCATGCAAAATAGCAAACTGTTTCATCAAAAACACCAAACTGGCAGCTGTGTAAACAGCCAAGCCACAACAGCTTTACTAATTCGCACTTTTAGATTGAAAATAGTTGCATTGTACACCACACTCACTTCAATAGAGTAAAAGCACACATACGCAATCACATGAAACCACAGAATTTAAACGCACCAAGAAACTTTGTTGAGGTTCTTCAAAATCTACAGCTGTTCTTCCTTGACTGTTGAATGCGTGGCCAGGTGTATAGCAGCCGGTTGCTCGCAGCGCACTGAAACTGCAACTTACTGCCGGCATCCAGCAAAACGCGACCAGTTTGGCAACGCTTCCGTTACTCGGAGACTCTTACTCTGCGCAGCTGATCGTGCTGTGAGTTAACTTCAATTAAGCAAACCTGACAGAGCAGAGAAGAGCGCGACTGGATTTAAACCTTCAGTAAAGCCTAATAACATGGTGTGGGGCAATTTGCTCTTTAAGCAATTGTGATAGTAATCGACATAAAGCTTATCGCCTGATTAGGCACAAAATGTGCGCGCTATAAAGATACAAAATTATAATTCACGCTTTTTATTCTTACATTTTTTTTTCCATATTTTTTGCAGCAATAAAATTATTTTTAACAACGCGCGCATATAAAAAAACATAAAAATACATTCCTACTTATAAGATGCTAACAAACATAATAACAACTTAAAATGATAAACAAAATTAAATGATTTGCGGTAAAATATAAAGGCAAGGTATCCCATAATAAATAATTTTCTTAAGTAAGCATAGTAGTGTTTTAATTATATTAAATTATTTAAATATTATATTAAATAAATCAAAACTTGCAATAAGTATCAAAAAGTAATTTAATATGATAAAATATTTTGTACTATGATTTAACAAACTCTTAAATAGTAATTATCAAGATAAATACACTAAGGCACACTTATGCATAATAAATTGTTAAAATATGGTTAATTAGTTTCGGCGACAAAAATAAAAAACCATTGAGCGATTCTCTGATTTCACCATTTCATCTAATGTAAAGTGCGTCAATCAGTTTAGCATTGAGAGTACACTTGTCAAATTAAGTATACGCTAAGTTAACAGAACAATTGACTGCAGAAAACATTTGAATATTTTAAAATATGGCAAATATGAAAACTTGCAATTAATGTTGTTATTATACAATATGTTTCCACTAAAATATATATATATAGCTAAATTATTGCGCACGCATACACATATACATATTGCAAGCAATTGAAACAGTCGCACGTGCTACCAAATAAATAAACAACATGTTGTACACAGACAAACCCAATTTGCATGTGCAGGCAGCAACACGTGAGAAAACAGTATAGCGGCAAGGAAAACAAGTTGCCCACACAGAGAGCATCAAAACAAAAACAAAAACAATAACAAACGGCTGTGTAAAAAAGAAATTGATTGATAAAATGCTGCTGTCAGCAAACTGTTTGCAAATTACAATCGAGCCTCCAGGCAAATGACAACAATTGTATGCTGCAGCAGCAAATTGGCCCCAACGAAACACAAACGTCCCGAAACATGCGCTTTTCAGAAACATTTCACATTTTAACCGTTCTTTTTGTCGGCTTTAATATACGTTATGCTTTTTGAACTGAAAGCTGATCATTTTCTGCATGACTATATTAAGTAACTAATCAACTTAAACATAAAACACATTGTAAAAAAATATAAGATCAATAACAATAGATCTAGAAAAGTTACCGCATATTATCGGCAGAAAGAAAGTGTCTAACTAAATGCCACAAAATACTTTAAGTAGTGTTTTTTCGCAGTGTTGCAGGCATCATTTTTTGTGTGGCATTACATTCTTTGCTTTTATATATATTATATTATATATGATTATGACTATATTAAGTAACTTATCAACTTAAAAACAAAACACACAGTAAAAAAATATAAGATCAATGACAATAGATGTAGAAAAGTTACCGCATATTATCGACAGAAAGAAATGTTAACTAAATCCACAAAATACTTTAAGTAGTGTTTTTTTCGCAGTGTTGCAGGCATAATTTTTTGTGTGGCCTTACATTCTTTGCTTTTCGTTTTATTGTAAACATTGTTTATGGCAATTATTTGCCAAAGTTGCAAAAGGCCAGTCGCCTAGGAACGTTTGAATTTGTTGCTTCTTCTTTCCTGCTCGACAAATTGCATTTTAATTGCTTGCCGTTCCCGCAGATTAAAAGGAACGCAAACAATTGCACCTGAATGCACAGAAAATAATGCCTTAAATTTGACAATATAAACTTTAAACTGTTCAGTTATTTGACTAGACGCCGTTTGGATTTAATGTTTTCGTTTACTATTGAAATTGCGTTAAAAACTTGTCGTTTGACTTCGTTGTTTAATGGCGTTTTATGCGCAACTTTTAGCTAAACTCGAAGCGAGTGCAGTTCCTTTGATTTCGACTTGACAAAAGTTGCGTCAAGTTGAGCGCAAACAACAAACGCCTTAGTAAGGACACAGCCTCAGACTCGGGTGCAAAGTTCTCAGCTGCATTCAAATTCTGCAGTTACCCTGCCGCGCCGCTGTTTCCCCGACCCAATTGCTAGCCAACTACTTGAGATTCAACAGCGACCTGACCCCGCACCATGATGGACATTTGCATTGCATTTGGACACACGTAAATCTTCAGAGGTAGCATACAAAACCCAACTCGTCGACCTCGAGCTGCTCAAATATTTGACTTGCTCAAATGCACAAACTAGCAAAAGTTGGCTTAATCGCCATGCAACAAAATTTGCAATGACATAGATAGAACTAAGAAAATTTGTAGACAAGCCCAGCGAAACTGTCACCCAATTGAGGTTTACTTTAATTAACTAATTAGCGCTTTAAAATCATCGCAAGACGCTCGCATTTCTAGTCACGCTCCTGGTGAAAGTTTACACTTTGCAGTAAAAGCAATGAAGTTGAAACGAAAGCTTGTATGCAATTAGCGCTAAGAGCCTTATGATGTTCAATTAACCAACACATGTACACACTCCTATGCAAATACCCAGGGGTCAAGGATGTGCCTGGTCCTGCAAATCACTTGAATGTGTGAAAATATCTCAAAGCCTTGCAGATTTAATAAGCTAAACCCATAGTACGACAGAATCTGCATTGTTAATCATACGCGATGTTGACAGACTGTACAAAATTCGACAGCAGCGCAAGCCAAGAAACACAAAAGCATTGCACACACACATACATCTCGAAATAGACGAATGTCGAAAGACAAAGACAGGATGAACCACTTAAAGTGTAAATATAAAATTTTGTAATAACAAAGCACGTCGCAGGTGCAATTAGTGAGCAAATAAACGTTTATTTGCTCCAAACAAACAAAGAAAGGGCAAAAGATATGAAGAAACAAAGCGACGTTATCTGACCTCATTTCAAGTCAAGGTGTTTCTACTCTGGAATACCAGGCGGCTTAATTGCTCAGTTGCTTTTCCTGCCAAGCTTAAATGCAAAATTAATTTAGTCTGACAATATTTTTTGCAAGGAGCTTAGGGAGCACATGGTAGAAAATTTGCCACTAGTTGCCGGGCAAGACATAAATCATTTTTATATGTTGTGGATATTCTCGATGCATTGATAGGTTTACTGATCGTTGGCTACACTCCGACAAATCATATAAAACATACGACTGCACATTACTCAAGTGCCTATCAGACTAAGACTGGAACAAGCAACCCCAAAGACACCGTTGGGAACAGCTATTTGCCAACATGTAAAGTACACTGACATTGCCTGCAGCGAAACAACAACAACAATAACATGAACAACAAACAATATGGCAAAAGCTTCAGCAACGAATACTGTCAGCTCAAACTTAGCTGCAGGAGTCAATCGATTGCATGGAAGGAAGCAAGCATACAGTTGGAGAAATCCCACGTCTCGCATCTCACACAGTTGCTAAGGGGCACAGCCTGCCTGCTTCGGTTTGCCCTGTGTATGTTTTGGCTTGTGTCCACTGTGACAGTTGGCAGCTGCCTTAAAACTTTCACAGAAAATACCGAGCCTTGGGATTAAGATGGCAATCGCCCTAGTTTGGCAATTCTGCCATGATGTTAAATTAAAGTTCAAATTAATTGGCATTCCCTGTAAAAATCATCTTTATTTACAATATATATAATAGTTTTTAAAGGGAAACATTTTTAATTTGTTGAAACAGTTAAATAAAATAGAATTTAAAACTGTAGCAAGAAATATATTTGTATGAACATTATTTAAACATAAACTAAAGGGTATATTCAAGTATTTGGCATTAGTTCCGTTATTCTTAACTGCATAAAATTAATTACATCCACTGTCCGAGAATGTAAATTCGTTCTTTAGTTTTTATCAGCTATTCTTGTGGCTTGTCATATTTGCATTGCCCATTGCCAACCCTTATGAATACAACATTATTGCAACACCCGCAAAAGTTTTCGTTGCATTGCAAACTGTGCTAAAATGTTATTAGCGCTTAATTAGAGAACAACTTTTAGTTCAGCGAAACGCCCACAAAAACCAAAACCTCGAGCCGCGAGTCGACCACAAAGGCAAAGGTGCGCCTGAAGAACTTTTGCTGCAGTTTTGTGGCAAAGTTTTAATAATGTTCGGCTACAATGAAGCAATGCGTTTTCAAGACAGCCAGCAAGGGCTAAAAGTACATCAACAAGAGCACATGCAATGCTCGTGGTCAAGAGTGGCCGTGAGAGCAGTTGCCAAGCTAAAAGTTGCTCTAAACCAATTCATTAAACATTCACAGAGTTGTCTCTGGCGTCAAAATGGGCCATACAATGCAACGTGCTGCAGAAAAGAGACAGGCATACAGCCATACACAAAAAGAGACAAAGGGAAAGAGAGAGAGAGAGAGGAGTTGAGGATAGTAAAAGGCTTTCTCAACAGCCATGTGTACAGTATCCCTCTTTTATATAGGGTCAACAAACTGTCGACCATTACAAATGGCTCATGCATGCTGCACGAGTCCAATGTGCTTTTTACCATTTGCCAGTTGCCAGTTGCAACTAAAGCAGACGGCATTCAATGCATATTTCAAGTTGCAAGGCAGAACTTTTGTCAGTTTGGGGACTGAAAACTGAACTAATGAAATGCACAGGAAATTACCTTTCGTATAGAACGGTTCTGCTGCAATTTGGCAGCAATTCCACAATATGTTCCACATAATCAAGAATCAATCAAGCGCACAGTTGACGCTGGAATGTGGTAAATTAATAATTATATTTAGCACTAGCTTTAGCAGCTACATCTAAGCGAACATTATTAATATTATAATTCTTGTGGGGTGGTAAATATATGAACGGCGGTGTCCAAATATTAAATTGGCAAAGCAAAAGAAAATACCCAAACTATATAACACCCTGGAGGAGCAAACAAGAGAGTAAGTATTTGGCCATATATTTTATACGAATGTGAAAGACAAGGCATATATTTAAAATATATATTCATGGTTATTAGACTCATGGCATACGCATAGCATAATACGCATACGCAGAATTGCTAATTAAATTGGTGTTTGAGTATTAAGGTAAGTATTCAGCACATAAACTGAATACTAGAGATCGTCGCAACTAGCACTTGAACCAGTTGGACTGCGGAGATGAGTGAATGGACGAGAGATGTTATGCTGTATAACTTTCAAAGAACACTGGTTTATTGAATAGAAAAACAGTTCTTATATACACAAATTCTTAGAAATAATGCCTGCTTCAGGATTAGTTGTTTATGAGTTGACATAAACAAGGAAAAGGTTTCCTATGTGTGCACGTACTTAAATAGTACATTATTTATGACGCTGCTGGTAATGTTATTTTTCAAGTGCAGGCCGCTCGGCAAGAGGTCCCAAAACCATTTCCTGTCATAAACCATGGCTTGGGTGTGTGTGCGTGCTGCAGACGTCTTGGTACATGAGCATGTTTCTAATTATGACCCAAAGGGTGGGCGCATCTTATTACTATGTATGAGGTCTAACACATTTTTAATAAAATTTAAATCTATATGAGCATAATACATTTTGTGAAAATCTAAATCTATATGAACATAAACAATTGGTGTTATATTAAACAGCGTGTATCAAATATTCGGTAATACTTTTGAGATCACATTTGTATGTAAACATCGAAACATACATGCACTTGTATGTGTACGACGTTACAGCCCGCACATGCGATGAGCTATCAAAAATGTAATAGACTGTCAGCGCAAATGAAAGCCGCATTAGAAACAATAACGACACCAACATCAACAACAAATGATTGCACATGCATGAACCTCATATGACAGCGCATTTAGGAACACTTTATAAGGGCTCGTGAAATTAATACATCAAATGGCAGCTTAGTGACGTTGTATGACAAAGAGAGCACAAAAATAAAACCAATTTACTCGTACGGCCCATTGCCGCGATTCATTCAATGCACGCATAATGTTCTACAGGGACTTGCAGTCAATGTCGAACTAAAAACGACAACAATTCAAAATCCAATCGGACTAATAGCAATAAACATAAATTCAATTTGCCAAATTATGTATTATAGTATACATACACACAAATGGTTCATCCAATCACTGCATTTGCTTATTTAAAGCATCATATATTAAACCTATTACTGGCTTAGAATACCCTACATAGATGACTGCCTGCCAGCTACTGTTATCGTTGCCAAGCGACTCTCAGTAAAGCTATAAATAGCAGCAGTGTATGTGTGTGTATGCAAACTGGGACGTACACACATCCAAACAGGCGCTGGTGTGGTGTTTAAAATTAATACGAGTATCTCGTCTGCCTTTACACTTCAATAAGTTTTCAATGAACACTTTGAAACTATTTTTATACCGTTTACGCCAATGTAAATCAATATTTTTGAATGAGTTTTTATGTGGTCGTATGTTTGAGTGTGTGTTTGTGTGAATGGTTTCAATGACAGCAATTTATCTTAAACGTGCAATGATTTATTGATGTCAGTTCGTTGGGCATCAAATGAATTTTATGTTTTGAAAATATGTAGATACCTCAGATACAGATGATTGTACTGTATAAACGTATATTCAAATGGGTATGATTTATCCGGTATGCTCCTAAAAAGCACATTCACATCAATAAATATTTTTTTATACATTTTAATAAAATATATATGAAGATATTCACATATTGTAAAATCAGTTTGGTTTCGCTACCTCTTTTTCTTTTTACGAGTAGGTAGTAGTAGTAAGCCCAACTAATGCTAAGTCCAGGCCATAGAACTAGTCGATGATGGTTATAATAAGCCAAATTTAATTAATAAACTGACTGTATTGTATAATAATAATAATAATACTGTAGTGGGTTTTTAAACGCCTTTCCTTTTGAAAATCGGTTCAGTTTTGACAAAGTTATAGGTTCGGAAAGTTTTGACATAGTTATAGGTTCGGAAAGTTTTGACAAAGTTATAGGTTCGGAAAGTTTAAAGATGAATTTCGAAAAAAAAAACATTTCCAACTATGAATGCGGTTTAATTATTGAGATCGAGCCACGAAGATTGAAAAGCTTATTAAAAAAATAAAAATAAATAAAAAAATAAAAAAAAATTAAATAAAAATAATAAAAAATAAAAATTTCATAAAGCACGATCAATGTAAATTGATCCTCTTTTCCTTTTTACGAGTAGGTAGTAGTAGTAAGCCCAACTAATGCTAAGTCGATGATGGTTATAATAAGCCAAATTTAATTAATAAACTTTAAGGACTGTATTGTATAATAATAATAATAATACTGTAGTGGGTTTTTAAACGCCTTTCCTTTTGAAAATCGGTTCAGTTTTGACAAAGTTATAGGTTCGGAAAGTTTTGACATAGTTATAGGTTCGGAAAGTTTTGACAAAGTTATAGGTTCGGAAAGTTTAAAGATGAATTTCGAAAAAAAAAACATTTCCAACTATGAATGCGGTTTAATTATTGAGATCGAGCCACGAAGATTGAAAAGCTTATTAAAAATAAATAAATAAATAAAAAAATAAAAAAAAATTATTCATAAAGCACGATCAATGTAAATATCGGGCAGTATTTTCAGTAGCCGAAAACAAAATATCTTAGCAGTCGACTGTAAACATCTTTTAAGAAACAACGCAGAGCTTAATTTATAAGCTTAAAGGCTAGCAGCCAATGCATATAAGAGCGCACAGAAATTGCGTATCCGGCCCGTGGTCAGTAGCCGCTCTCTTAAGACTGAGTGTTTTATCCGCAACTGCGCAGCATTTAGTGCTTTGAAAGCGGCTGCGGATAATTGCAGACACACGTGTTTTTGTTTACCTTCGTCGTTGTTGTGTTCTTTTTTTTAGTCAAGCAGCCTCCGCGTAACCCAGTTCAGTGCGTAACACTGCACCAATCGCCACCAATTGTGTGCGTTAGAGAGAACCAGAGCTCTACTTCTTACAGCTGCTACAACTGCTACATCTACAGCTTCAGCTTCACCTAGTGCTGAAGTGGTTCGTTCTGAACTCTTTGTTGCTGGTATTTTGGATGCTTGTGGTGGGCTTGAAGTGCGCTCGTCCTACCTGCTGTTGCTGCCAGCTTGACGACTGTGAAGTTCGTTTTGCACATTTGTGCTGAGTAGGCACTCGAGTTGTGCCAACTGCTGCGTACAAGTGACACGACAGGCAAAAAGGACACGCCGCTTCAGTAACTTGAGTGTATAATGTGCCTGTAACTGCTTGAAAAAAGGCTGTAAAGCTTCTTAGTGTAACTTTGATTACTGCTACCGTTTCTGGCCATTGTCAACTGACCAAGCGAGCAAATGAAATTATGATTGACAACCAACAGTCATAAAAAATAGATTTAAATTTTAATGACTTATATGTGAAAAGCTTTAAAAATTTAAAAACCGGGCAAATATGTTTTTACTGCCAACAGCTGCAGCGCTGTGAAAAAAAATTGAATTTATTGGCTTGTAAAAATGTTTGTAAACATTTTCGCTACATTTGGGTACTACAAGTTATTACAGGTTTGCATGCATTATGGGGCACTGCCTCCATCTTTCAAGTGGAGCAGCTGCAGTTAAAATTACAGTAGTTACTACAGATATAAGCCCATACTTGTTATTGTTTTTGTGTCTGGCCTACGACAGAAATAATTCACAGGCTCAAGTTGCTTTCCACGTTCATATTTATACTACCTATATACACAAGTATAAAAATACATAATCCGCACCTGCTGGCAACGGTGCTGCTAGTTTATGTATTTAAATATATATATGGCAAATAATTTTGCCGCAACTCGTGTTGCTCGCAGTGTTGACACAATTTTAGGTTTCAGGTCGGTCAGCCCAAACTCTATTAATTTTCGTTACAGTTTTGATAATATCCGCGCTCCAGAGTATGCAGCGACAAATTTGCTAGGGGCGTGTGGATTAATGTGCTAGCACAAAGGTCGAGGCCTTTGAATTTATATTTAACTTTTGCTGTGCAAATTTAATGAACGCTGCTGCTTAATTATTCCATTTCAGGCAAGTTTATTTTCTACACGCGCGTTTTTATGCCGCAATTGAAATTTTTAATTGGCAAATGCGTGGGCGCGTCCACAATCCACTCACAGTCTCAGGGGATGGGGGATGGGGGATTGGGCGGATGGCCCTATGCGTCGTCTCGCAGCGCTTTGTGGCATTTTAATTACAAGCTTCGAACGCGGACATGAAACGCTAATGAAATTAAAAACTCCCTTCAACGGAATTATAATGAAATACAGTTTTTGTACTTTAACAAAAACCAAAGACTAAATATGGTCAGTCGTATTGTAACACTCACAGCGATTGTCTAGGAACCAAAATGGGCTATATTCACACCTCAAACATTTGATATTTATAGACAAAATTAATGCCAATCATGTCTAATTAATTGAAATTTTCCGATTGCGTTAAATACAATTAGTTGGCCACAATTATAATTAGTGGGATTTCACACTTGCTTATTTAATTGTGGTTTCTAGGCAACGCAATCGATTAACAAGTTATTAGCGCTTATTAAAGTAAATCGAGTTCTTACTGCATTTAAAGGATAGCATATAGGTAAAAGCAGTTTTAAGACTTTTTTCCAATATGTATTTCAAAATGTCATAATGTTTTTCAAATGGAAACAAATTCCAGTTCAATTTATGATAGTCAAACCCAATCATTCATGCACACGGTTTTTATACCTATAGAAAAGTCCAAACACTAGAATTTATCACTTTACATTTGAGCCAACTGCTGAACGAGGGTAACTCCAGTGGTTTTCGCATATCAGTTTTCGCAAGTTTTAAGCACCTACAAATATACCCATATATCTATATATAGTGATTGAGAATAGCAAGACTCATAAGATAGTAATTCATTATCTCAAATATTTTGTGATTTAAATAAAATAAATAAATATTTAAAATACATTAAATTTCATATAATCTACGTAAAGCCCTCTCACATCTAAACCAAGCACCTAGCAATGTCCGCTTATAAAATATGCATACATTTTAGATTTATTTTGTAGATGGCGATTATAATGCAAATGCAACCATTTTTGACAGCAGTCCAAAAATGTTTTTCAAATGCGCTTCGTTTTCGTCCACGCAGGAAAGGCATATTTATATGTTAAATCTTTTTGCTATTAGGACAACGCAATCACAATGGCTGCCATAAGACCATAAATAATAAAATCACAACAACGACCAGTGGATGCACTGTGGGGTTCCAGTTGTGTTAGCATCATTCTCCACCTCCATATCCAATTCAACATGAGCGCTCCCTCCCAGGGCGCTTACCTAAATCAAAGTCCGGCCAAAGCGTCCAATAAACCAAACAAATTGACACTGTTGATGCTTGGGGAAATAAGCGACACCGACTGATATGAAACAGCCACAGTCGCCGCACAAGAGAGATTAAGTCTATGCTGCACTACAACAGTCTAAAATGGAATGGAGTTTGCCATAATTAAATTTGGCAAATTAAAAAAAAAACCAATTAGCATAAAAGCTAACTGCAAGCGGCAAAGTATTTTGACATAGCTATAATCAAATTGTGACCGAGCTGCGAACCAGCTTTACAATCACATTGCGTCCAGAATGTGGCGTTGCTCGTAATATGTAAATTCGGAATCGCCGAAATCGAAACTTTCACTTCACTTTGCTCCACCTGCCTGCAGATGTATAACGTATACGTGATGCAGCGGCAGAAGCCGTCTTAATCCTTATGCACAATAAAACTATTGCTTGAAAAATACTTTCACAATCATCTGCCGAACAAAGCGATTAAAATGGTTTGCAGGTTTAATCAATTTTAGCAATGTCAACATTTGCTTCAATTGAATGGAATAAGAAATCCATTCTGCTTTAATGCACATAAGTACATATTCATATTATCTGAATTAAAGAAAACTAAAATCTACGTTTAATGCCATTTAGTTGGACTCAAATTGCTTTTACCGGAGTTTAACCAAGAGTATAATGTTGAGCAAACCTGGTAGTGAGTGTGGGTCATTGTTGCTGTTCGATCATAAAGTTGCCAATGCAACGCAAACAAATTGAAAATTGCCAGTTACCAGTTGCAATTATAAGCGCGGCCATTCGCCAATAGATATGCCCTTAGGTATATTGTTATTGCTGATGTTTTTGTTGTTTCTGTTATTGTTGTAGCTGCGTTAACGTTGTTGCTTTCGCTGGTTAGCTTGGAGAACTTGCTACTAAAGCAGAGCATACAAAACTTTGCTAATAGCAGCAACCGTATCGAATGTGTATATGTGTGTGTGTCTAAGCAATACGTGTGATGTGTGTTTGCTATGTGCGTGTGAGCTGGCACAGTCAACTCAATGAAGCCAAAACAAATATAGGAAAAAGTTTTCCAATTTTCGATTGCCAATTGTGCAAAAATTTTACGTGCAACTTGCTTGGGGAATACGAGAATACGAGAAAGTTTTGTGCCATTTGGCTGTGAGTGCTCCAACGGTGCTGCCCTGTCCATTTGTATTCCGGCTGACAGGACGTCCGTCAACGTTGCACATACCAACATTTAAATGAAAAAAATTATAAAAAAAAAAAAAACATTTTAATTGCCAGCAGACAGCATGTAGTTAAAAAATTACCACTAAGTTGAAATATAGCGCTGAAGCCTTGTTATCAAGTACCCAACTTAAACTCTGACAAATATATTAAATTGTCTTTTTAATTTTTGTTTTTTTTGTTTTAGCAGTTATTTATTCGGATTCGTATTATTCTTGTTGCTGCTGGCTTTAACTTTCGCTTTGACGGAAAACTTTTCCTTTTCATGGTACAACTAGCTAGCAAAAGTTTTACTAACGGAGCGCAGTAAAGTTTTAGCACTTGAAGTGCAAGCGCCACTGCCACCAGGATTCCCTTTTCATCGCTGTCCCATCTGTTCTTTTTATTTCCACTCCCACACAATTCTTGCTAACTTCAATGCAAGTATAAGTTTTCACTTGGCTCACATTTGATTTAGTTGCTGCCTTGATGTCCATTTTATTTTGCGACTGATTCTGTAATTATGTACGAGAATGTGGCAGTCGGCAAAAGTGCTCAAGTCGATAACAAAGCAACTGACAAAAGTAGTAGTTATGTTCTTGTCGAGCGGGCTCGAGTGGAAGGTGTCCTGGTTTTATCTATAGAAAGAAAACTGTTAACTTAAGTTATTACAAAGAGAAAGCACCGTCCTATTGATCACTCACATTAAGAAGTAAGCTTGATATTAAAGTTCAGCCATTTCCATTAATGTTGTGTCCGTCAGTCTAAAAAACTTTTTAATTGATACCGATCGAGATATAGATAATTTTAAAGATATATGTTTAATTGTCCTGTCTTAAACATTTATTCGATAGCTACACCATAGAATTGCAAAAATCCATTTTTGTACAAATAGGTATGTACTTGAGAGCATACAAATTAGTTATGCTATGGCTTATACAAGTGACGGCGGCACTTTAAACTTGCATCACATAAGTGTTTGTAATGCGCTTGTTACATTTATTATTGAGTGCTCTGCTCAGCTAGCGAACAATACAGCTCTCAGCCGTTAGCTGTCTGGCTGGTAAATATATGTCTCACAGTTTGGCCCGAACCTTTGCAGACTTGCTGCTGTTATTTGAATGCGGGGCGCGCATGACATTCAACACAATTCCCCGGCGTCGAGCACGTTGCATATAGCATACTTATCCGGGCAACAGCAGAAGCAGCAGCAGCAGCCAGTAACTATCAGAAACTGGAGGCGTGTTGCAGTAAATGCATATTTTATATTTTCATTTCATTGAAACCGACACGTAGCCACATTTCCTGAGCGCATGTATCTGTATGTATGTGCTTAACCATGGTAAGGTTGTTGGCCTTCCTCTCTGCCAATCGGAGAAATAAAGACTTCAAATGAAGCCTCCTGTCAGCTAATAAGATCCAATATTTTTCCTTTGCTGGGTAAAATGTTGTTCAGTTTTAATTAAGGAAACAATGATTCTGAAATTTTTTTTTTCAGCAAAATCGACAGTTTATTGGTACATTCAGTTTAAGGACAACTATGATTTTTCAATAAAATCAGCAGCACCATTACAAAATGCATTTTTACATACTTTGTATAAAACGTAACCAACTTGTGTTTCTCCTGCTTTTCGACTTGAATGAACGCTATTTTCAGCTGCTGAATATTAAAGTAAAATGCATATGTATGAAGGGTTTGTTTTATGCCCACACGGCGGGCTTGCAATAAAATTGTGCAAGCCATGGCTTATCAAACGAGCAAGCATTAAGTTGGCCTTATGATGCCCAGGAGAAGTCGCCGAAATGTGTTC
The DNA here is from genome assembly GCA_035044485.1 of Scaptomyza reducta. Lineage (NCBI taxonomy): Eukaryota > Metazoa > Arthropoda > Insecta > Diptera > Drosophilidae > Scaptomyza > Scaptomyza reducta. The sequence goes on along the minus strand of JAWNNV010000781.1, from coordinate 113,157 downwards.
AGCTAAAGTTTAAATTTACGCTTCGGTTGTCACTGAAGTATTGCACTTTATATATCATCTGGGATATCTTTGGCAAAAGTAAAATTCAAATCAGAATATGATAGACTATTATTGTACTCTGAAGTGAAAACGAATAATATTTGTTTAATCATAGAAACTAAAACACCATAAGAAATCGTAAAACAAATCGGACGGACGGACATGGCTATATCGACTCGACTATTGATGCTGATCAAGAATATATATACTTTATGGGTCGGATGTGCTTCATACTGCCTGTTATATACTTTTGCACAGAACCATTATACCCATTTTAGCCATGTTTATTCGGTTCAGGGTATAAGAAGAGTATCTAGCAATTTAATTTCGACAATGGGACGTCAAAGCCCGTACAAATACCTTAACCAGAATACAATTACTTGAACATATGAATTCGAAAACGCACTTAAGGTTTCCCTTCCGCTACACTATCTTGCTTTATCCTATTTAACATGGGGGTCGCGTTTGTCTTTTTGCCTGCACCCAAGGAAATGCCTTGGATAGGTTTGATTCTGCACGTTGCTAGTGCTCTCGTTTCGCTGATTTGGTCTTTCTTTTCTACGAGTATTTGCTATATTGTTTAAACAACAAATTGCAAGGATTCGAATTTGCTCCACTGCGCTGCATCTGTGGTTAGATTAAACTTTTGGAGCCGGGGCATATTTGACAGCAAACAAAACAAAAAGTAGTTGAATTTTTAAACGATGATACAATTAAAGGAAGTATTTTGGATGAAGAGGTGAACAGTTGACTTACTTAATAGTTAGCGTTTTGACTGAACGTAAACAAAAACAACTTGTAAGCATAAATCATTGAAGCATGAAAAACATTTATTAATATTTAAAATAACATTATGTTCCTAAGTCATCTACACGCATTAGGACGCATGCAGTTACCACTATCTAAGTTCATAATCAACATCTGATAACAGACAATTGCAGTCAAGTCCAGTTTTTGTTTATAACCACAGATGAGGGACTTGTCACTAAATTAGTTTGCCCATGCTTAGTTGGCGCATTTTAAAAGCTGAGGTGAATATCATCGAAAGTGTATGTACGATAAATGTTATTATCGCGAGATAAAAGTTCCTATTAGGTTGCACATACGTGAATAATTATGAAACTTTTCGCAATTTGCATAAAATGTTGGTATGTGTTCAGTTCGTTAAGTGCAAATATGTAATACTCGTCTGAGATGCACAAATAGTGCATTAAAAAACCCTTATCATATTTTTGCTCAGCAGGCTGAATAGACAGCGCAACAATGTGCGAAGCGACGAGTGTGTTAGCACAGTAGCGAAATCAAAAATATTTACACACGTCTATAGTGATATGAGATTTGGAAATTAATTAAGTTTATATGAAAGTAGAACATTATTAATGTCCTAGTTATCGTTTAATAATTAAAACTTTTTTTTTCGATAATAGATGTGACAATTCGTGCTGGTTGTCGAAAATGAAATTGTGAAATATAGCATGCCTTAAATTTTACTTCATTTCATAATTCAAGTCACTTTGATTCAGAATTCAGAAATGTATACGACCGATATGAACACATCGCCATCAACTCTGGCGTTAAATTGCCAAAATCGTGGATACAATAGTCCACATGACCTATATCTTGGACAGAAGAATCAGCAGTTAATTAACGTACACTCTAAAAAGAGACGTGAGTCGATAGATTACTGAACGGTTTGCGGTTAGCACGCAAACATATGCGTTGGAATTTATATACATCAAGAGAGTCGAAAATTTAAAAACAGGTTTTCAATTTCAGATCTTGAATCAACTGGACAATCGCACTCTTTCTGGGGTACGAATCCAGATAGTAAACGAATTTTGCAAGTGCGAGATTTGGCTATAGACATTGGCCATCACGAGGTCTTTGAGCATTTCTGCACATTTGGAAATCTGAAACGTGTCACTGTGCATCAACGCACCGAGCACTACAAGTTCGCGGCTATACTCTTTTCATCCGAGGAGTCCGCACAGCTGGCGCTAGCCGCTAATCCGCACAATTTACGCGGCAGACAGTACTATTGTCACAAAGCTGGAGCTTTGTCCCTAGCAAACGTAAATAAAAACTGGCACTCATCTAAACAAGTCAATTGTTATCAGAATTGGCTTAGCCATGGCATAAGTCTTCGTCAATATGTATACCCTTCGAGAACCATACCGGCACCGAACTCATTCAAGGCGAGCCAACAAACAGTTGAGAGTTTATCCTTGTTGCCGCAAGCATCGATTGCTCTGCTATACTATCTGCGTGAGGAGCAAAAGCCGTTAATTAAGAGTATGGCAAATGTTAATTATAAAAGCCTCCTGTGCGACATGGGCCAGAACTTCAATTTTGTTAGACACAGTTACACGAATTTTGCGGCCAACCAAAAACAGAAAGGGCAATACCAAGAGATACCAACCGAAGCTAAGATTAGGCTGACGGCCATCGCCTATGCAGACCTAAGAGATACACAAGATTTGATATCGTTTCAGTATGCTGCAAACTGAAGTAAATATTTGAAATAAAAAAACGTTGACAGTTGAATAATCCATTACTTCTATATAAAGTTGCATTGTACATTATTCCGATCCGCTCCTGTCCAAGTGATATAGTTGTGATACACAAGATTTGATATCGTTTCAGTATGCTGCAAACTAAAGTAAATATTTTAAATAAAAAAACGTTGACAGTTGAATCATCCATTACTTCTATATAAAGTTGCATTGTACATTAGTCCGATCCGCTCCTGTCCAAGTGATATAGTTGTGTATGTAATGCTGATGGGGCTCGTTTGGTGTGCTAGCAAGGGAAACCATATAATTTGAGCATCATGTTGGATGCACTTATCAGTGTGATGCTGCTTTCGGCAAGCAACTGTAATGTGTGAACTTCAGCAGGCAAAAGGAACTGCATTATGCTTAGAACGGTATGGTGCAGCTGCATTCAATATGGCACCTGCATACTTATGGCGATTACTTATTAAAACATCCAGAGGCTGCTCATCTTCCTTGTGGTCGTTGTGATGGGGGGAGTAGGTATAAGTATGTGATTTTGTTTACTAACGCCATTTACTTTGATTCCTTTCGGACAACGCGTTGTATGATTGTTTTTGCTGCACTTTCTGGCATTTGCGGATAGGGCGGCACTGAAGTACTTGAGTGGAGCGTGTGACTCGCGCAGGACTTGGCAAAATTGATTTGTGCACGTGTGCTGTTAGCTAATGAGCCGTGAGGGTGTTGCTCCAAGAAATACCGTTACACACACACACACACACAAATTGACGCACACAGAATGCATCGAAAGACGTAGCACAATTGTCCCTGACGTTGCAACGCTTTAAGCTATAATCTGGTGACTGACAACTGAACGCGCAAGCAGTATAACTGACAGGACACCGGTCGCAGCTGTTTGCTACACTTAATTAACACCATTACAGCATTAGCACATATGTAAAAAGGGTGAAAGTGTGCTATTTCGCATTAAACAAACATTTCACAAACCCACCACTTAAATTGCAATTAGATGAGCAGGCGTATAAGTAATAATATAATGTTTTAAAAATATGGGTTTTAAAAACGGTTTTAGATGAACCTTTTTACCACCCGCAAGAAGTTTGATATATCTATAGATATTTTTGATCTAGGGAATAACAAGTACAGTTGACTGAATACAATACATTATAAACATTGATGAGCTGCAAGCAGTAAAAGCTACCAATCTTAACGTTTTCAAAAATATAAAAAGTGTGTCCCGACTGCGTACTGGATCATTTCATTCCACTACGATTTGAATATGACTCCGCAGTCAAAGCTATTTACTCATTGCAATTAGAGCTTAATGCACTGGGCTTGCCTTGAACATTGTATGCCGTCGTGGTGCAGTCGTGCATCCCAAATTACCGTCAGCCTGAGACCATGCCATACTGGGCTAGGCCGGACATCCGAGCCGGTGGTTAAGACACGCCCAGGATGTGCCGCTTAATGTGTTTGCTAAAGCCAAAGACATCGCAGACATCTTTTATATTGCAGTGTGTGCGTTGAACGTGCTTTGGGAAATCAGCGACAAATCGAAAACAAAATGAGTTAAGCCATTGGAATAATTACTCATTTGGGAGTATTGAATCTACAGATCTAGGAATCTCGAAAGTAATTCGCACTTTAATATCAATCATAAACATCTCGAGCAATGTGCTGTCTGAGCGTGAAAATACACATAAATAATTTACATTTAATTCAAAATCATTTAAACTTTGCAAGTCACTTAGTTGGTTCGTGCAAATTACCATTCCGATTTCCAAAGAAATTTGCAAATTGTAAAAATAGCAAAAATTTATAGTGGCCCAAAGCGCTGACCCACAGCTCTTGCAATGCATGCCGTGTTTAAAAGTTTACGGCAACATTTAAGTCCTATTTAATAATAAATAAGCTTCTTTTGTGGCAGACACTATAGCAAGGGCACCTGCTGATAGTTGAAGACACTTTTGTAGCTGTTTGGTAGGCAAGGACTAATCTCTTAATTTATGTTAAAAAGCTTAGCGAGCTTTGAAGCGCTTAGAAAAACCAAATGCAATAAATTATTAAGAATATTTTAGCAGTGCAGAGCACAAATGGAATGAAATGAATTGTGGATGGCTTTGATTTAGGCACTTAGCTGCAACAATGAAAAAAATACTTGAGCCAGCCAAAAGGCAATACTCACACGTAGAAGATATACATACGAGATATCCAGTCATATACTCGCCATGCCCTGTATCATGGAAGCAGCCCATGTCTAAAGTGGCTAACGAAAAGTTAAAATGTTCTAATGCATAAGTGATGTTGCGCTACATTCTTCACACTCCAGTCTGTGACTTTAGCTTTTGGTCCTTACCCTGGCGACAAAGCACTCACGAAGTGCCCGCATTGCAGTTGTTTCGCTTTCCGTTTCTTGACTGCCGCATGAAAACTTAATGCCGTAATTAACTGTTTGCGTTTGCGCTTACTGGCCGCGACAGCCATTTAAATGGCGCGTATTTCGCCTATACGTAGCATCTGGTTTAAGCCGCAACTTCCAGGAGACACGTTATCGCGTGACCACTCACGGCAGCATCTCACGCCAGGCTGAGCTTAGGCTGACACTTTAAAAGTTAAGTGAAAATCGCTTAGACACTAAAGACACCGTTTAAAAAAATTTGTTTCCGTAAATAAAATGTTCTTTGAAAAGTATAATATACGCCAAAAATTAATTTATATTTAAAATCTTAGTCAGATCAGATCTTAAGGTCTATCTCAATTTTATAATGATGTAGAATGATTAAATTAGAAATATTTGATATATATACTATTATTATTTTGACTTTTTGTTATAGTTAACCAAACGTGTAACTTCGGTGTAGCAAATATTCGCGTGTCATAGCAAAGCAAGCAAATCAAGTGCCACTGGCATTTTGCCAGTGTGAGGAAATAGCTGCTATAGCGTTTGGATTTGAATTTCCGCTTTTACAAATTAACTTTGATGACTTTGCGAAAAATCATTTACGGGCGCGATTCCATTTCCGCCCCTTTAACGCCATTAAAATTGAAAATATTCCAAATACATTTAGCCTTGGGGGCAAGGCCCTGACTTTGTGCTTGGCTTATATTCAAATTGTCAATTGCAATTGGTTGCCCTAATGCACTTTTTGAATACTTAATTACAGTTACTTTTTGTTTGTCCTTCTAAATGGCTGTCAACCTGTCAGTCACTCTGCTCACCAAAAGTGAAAAGCTTGCCCACAAGCATACTACAAACGTACACTGTATTTTTAGAGGGGACACACCACATACATACATTTACATACATACATACTCGCCAAGCGACTTGCTCACCCACTCAGACGTTTTCCCCACTTGTGCCATTGCAATTTAAAGACTGCGGTACTTCAAGTGTTCTTTCGCTGAATGATGACACTCAAGTTTATAAAGTACACACATGTGGTACCTCTGTAATTGTGAAGGGTTTTTGCAAGCCTACACATCAAATAAAGCAACTCAATTTGCTTTGAAAACACAACTCAGAACGATTTCGTACCGCTATATATATGTTGATTCATATATTTATATACTATTTGAAACACAAACCATATATAATTAAAAACATATTTTAATTTAGCGAATATTCATTTGGTCTGGCAACATTTGGTGACCGCTTTGCCGACACATTGACATTGTTGATTTCCGTCGCAGTTTCTATAAAGTGCCAGCACTACGGAGTCAGACACAGGATGTATTGTTTTGCAATAATCTGCTTGTCCAACTGACCATTTTGTTTTTGTGAATTTTGTTTAGTGTACTAGAACATATTCTTAATTTCTGAATGTCTTAGGATGTGCCAAAGTTTAAATTGTGTTCTTAATAAAGTATGAATGTGGACAAATACTATTATTCATACTTACTCATACCATAATGTCTCTGCTACTCACTGTATTCTATTCAATTCCTAATTATTCTATTAGCTTACAGTTATGAATGAAGTTATGGAGCTGTCATACTTTACTTCATACAACAATTCGAAGACGATCAGTAAATTAATATTTTAAAATAAAAACGCTTTACGATATATACCCTTAAACATACAACTAAAACTCAAGTGAATAATGTTAAAATCAAATCTTTATTGGCCATTTTGACAAGAATAGTTCCTAAGTTCTTTCAATTCGTATATTTCTTACATTTTAAAAACTTCCATTCATATCAATTAATTTGCACATTTAAGAAATATTTCCCAATATAATTGTGTGTGTTGATGTTGTTGTTGTAGAGCACGAAATATTGTTGTGTCTGTTGTGTATGTATGTGTGGGAATGTGTGCATGAGTTTAAAATTAGAACATTTAAAATTTTAAATTTTACGTCAACACGAACACACATAAAGAGTTTGTCGTTGCTAAAATTAAGTTTGCTTTAACATCTGGGCAAAAAATGTGAAATTCATTTTTTTTTTTATATTTTATATATATATTGTATTATATAATATGCATTTTTTTTATTGATTAAGATGTGTGACTTATAGGTATAATAAAATTCTTAAAGTTTACGACAATAGCTTAAGCGTTTACACAAAAATATGTATCATTTAGATTCACTTATTGTGCTTTTGTATCCTTGGTAGGTGGCAAAAGCAACACTAATAACGCATTTGTAATGCAATGCACACTTTGTCCTAACTCAAACTCAAATAAAATATAGTACATATATCAAATTTGTTTGCATTTGCAGCATGGAAGCCAATTAAAAAGGATTTTTACATAAAGCAATTGGTATATAATACGTACATACGTAAATTATAACTAAAATAAGCACAATTGAAATACATCTGTGACTTACAAAACAAACGTTAAAAGTTATTATAAAACTCATAAATTTAGATTCAACAAATACTTAGCTAAAAACTAACTAAAACTAACATTTTAATTAATAATTTTGTTACATATATTAACAAAACCAAGTCGTGTCTAAAAATAAAAAAACAATTCAAACATGCCGATATGTAACAAATTGTTTATACATTCAAGGAAAAGAAAAAATGTAAAGTCACCATTGGAAATTAATAAGGCACAGAAAACAATATCAAGTAAAACATAATGTTGGTTTTGTGTGTATTCTGGAGGTGGTTTGTGATGAAGTACCGCAAGGTGCATGCATTGCTCTTGTCGTTTTTTGATGGTTCGTTTTTTGCGATTTCACAAATGCTGTAAGAATAGGTAAAAAAAAATATTTTTAGTAATGAACACAAAACATATTAGGTTAACCACGTAAAACACTTATAGTTGCATTTGTACAAGAAACTAAATTTCAAAAAATCAATTAAATTTTTTTTGTACTTGGATTCTTGTATATTTATTGCTATGCATATATTTATACATACAGTAATGCTTATTAGTTGTGTAAATTCGTATACATTCCATTCTTCAGTTGAAACTGAATTTTATTTTATTAGTCTTTCAAAAGCATACGGACGTTCCGCACCACTTAACATTGAAACCACCTCGTTCACTATAAACGCATTTCATAAACACTTAATATTCATATGTATGTATATAAGTTATTTAAATTTATACACAGCACAAAGTGTAATTTTAATTTTTGTATATTATGTTATATAACAATAAATTTGATAAACATTTAAATTGGTTGAATAACGTTCTATAAAATGTGGGAACACTTTTAACTTTCTTAAGTATTGTACTTTTTACTAACTAAAACAATTGTAGTCTTCTGTATGTGTGTGCATACTTTTATATATTTTAAGCTAACAAAGATAACAATTTTGTTTTTGCTACAAATTGAAGTTCACAACCAGATGTTTTTATTTTACTGAGTATATGTATATGTAGGCTAACCAACAAAAGTGTTTAAGCCATCTATAAATTAACTGAATACATACCAAACGTAAAAGACATGCCACAACGATGCATTCCGATTATGTAAAAAAGTAATTTTAGGTTAAACGTTTGATAGGTTTAAAGTCGAAGTTTCCTGTAGTTGTATATTGTAGTGAGGTACAGTAAACATCAAATGGTCGTCGGTAATAGCGGCAAATTCTTGTAAATATTTATAGGATTCTTTTGTTTATATTTAACATTTGACGCATGTATTTTATTACATATTTATATATATATATATATATACCAATATATTTATCTGTATATTTTTTATTATGATATTATATTATATTATTTTGATATAGCATTGAATCAAAGTCCGACATTGGAAAATCACTACCACTAAAATTGGAACAAATATAAAAAGAAAAACAAATTAATCAAAATAAAAACATACACAAAAAATAGATTGTATGAGCTATTGTAATACATATTTGATGAGTAAAATGATGTTAGTAGGGAAATCAATTGAAAAATGTGCTTAATTAACTGAGTTTCGTAAAAAAAAAAAAAAGGGCTGACTTACTGCCCACGAAAACAAATATTGCAGAATGTATAATTCAAATATTCAGGTAAACAATCGTTTACCGGGAATCCTGTTGTGCTATTGAGTTTCCAAATTTGGAACTAACAATAACATTAAATTCAAACGTGAATGTAAGAACAATTACGAAAACACATCAAGAGAAATATGAAAAAGCGCATGCAAAAAACTTTGAATATTTATATAATGGAGCCCCAAAAATTGGCTTGTAATCTGTTGATCTGTATTGTTCTCTTGCATTTACAAATGCATGATGGTGCTATTCTGCAAGCTGCGATTAATCAAAAATTAGAAAAATATAGAATTTCATTAGATATTTATTTCATTTTGCATATATGCATATAAATATATATACATAACATAACATATTTATGGCTGCTGAAAAGCTTAAAAAAAGATAGCAATACTTTGAAGTAAGAACAGTTTATAAGGAATTAACAATGAAACTCTAAATGTATATTTATTTAATGCAAGAAGAACTTTTTTTACTTAGCGACCTAATCAGGTTAAGTAGTTAGTAACGTTTGCGAGAGCGGATATCGAATGAATGTGACGACATTTGCAAGTGACGAGAGGCGAATGACATGTGAATGTTATGATTAGGCGAAGGAGCGCGGTGGAATGGTATTTAGCAGACAATATGGTCGCGCTATTAGATCTGTGGCTGTACATACAACAAACAAATTAATGTTTTGAGTTACGAAAATAAAAAAAAAAAAATTTAAAAAAAAAACGTGAACAGCGCATATCGAATTTTGGTTTGTTTGATTTGCTGGGTGATATGGATGCATTTGCGATTTGAACGTAAATATATTGATATATATGTAGGTATCAAACAATACCTCTCGGTAAAAGGCACAGACCAACCTAGGTCACAATTATTTAGTATTCAATATTGGACCGTTTGATTATGGGGCGATGACACGGCATATGCTGATTTAGTGGGCATCATCCACTGAGCTTCTTGCCCATTGGCGCACACACTGAATATGGTGTGACTTATCTGATCGAGTATGGGATCGTCTGGCGCTGTGTTGTTGACTAAGTTCTCGAGCTCACGAGCCACAGAGCTACCATCTGAATCTGAATCATCCATGTTATAGGATGTGGTTGCGACGCTCGAAGGATTATAAAACATGACGCCACTACGAGGAGAATAACTGGATGGCACCACAACGAGAGTTTACACAATAAATTAAAAAAAATTCATAGAAGTAGAAAATAAAAAAATATACAAAGAGTACAGTCAGTCAGACAGTTTTTACCACTTCTGCGTACTAAATTCATTTTTTTCACTAATATTAGTATTACTACTATTTAACTTACAGCAAAACCAATAGTTTAAACCACAACAAAAAACGATATCTGTATTTAGTTTAAAAGAATTCGAGAAGCGTTTTAGTATAGCATTGATTGGTTTAAAAAAAAAGGCCTTTTGCTTTCAAAGTATTGCAATCTAATTAAGCTCTTAAAATGGTTGAAAACCAAATATAGACAAGTAACCAAACAATAAAAGTACAGTTAACTGCGACGAGACTGAAAAACTCCAAGCCAAATGTGTATTTTGAGTTTTATATCAGGGTTGTCGAAATTAGATTCGCCCGGATTTAACAAGGGCAACGAAAATACATCAATTATAAGTCACATAGAGGCAGTAGATATTGAAGTTGACCATGCAAAACTTACTTTCCCATCATGCTATCCTGCGGCGGTGACTGCATAGGATGATGAGGTGTGCCGCTGATGGAGCCTGTTTCCCCACTGGTACGCACCTGCACACGTATCGTGCTTGGAACATATCCGTCGACACGGGGTGTTGGTTCTGGTTTAAAAATAATTAAATGTTACTAAATGTGTTAATAACAGTGGAAAAGTGATTTTTTCGACAACACAAAACAAAATTCAAAATTTTCACCATAAACATTATGGCAGCATTTTTGTCTTATTTACTATTGCTATATGTTTTTGTTTGATTAATTATTGTTGGCGAAAAAATCATCTCTTTGTCATAATTGTGTAAACATTTCTGTCGTGATATTATATTTATATTGTTGGCGTGCAGCCGTACCGGGACGTTGTGTATAAAAGTCGCCAAAAGCAAGATCGCGATCCAGCGGTTGAACATTTACATCGGTCGGATGCAAACAACGCAGCATGTCCAGATCACGGATGCGATCGGCCAAATTGAGTATTTGAAAATCGCGTGCAGTCCACGGCGAGAGCATCGTCACCGAAGCACATTCATTCATATAGGCAATAGTAACGCCACCTATCAAGGGGTTCGAAAAAAAGATAACCTTTTAGCAAACATATTTTTGTCCACACTACCAAATTAACATACCCAGTTCACTGTCGGAGAAACGCAACAAGAATGTGCCAATTCCAGTATTGGCACGCAATAAATCATCTTGTGCTTTGGCCTTGTTTATAAAGCCAGTAATTCGTCCTGCTTTCCACATGGATAGCAAATGGTCTTTGGTCAGTTTCATAATGGCAAAGAACCATTCCCAGAAGGTGAACGTGCGATCAGGCAAGGGCTCCTTACAGAATTGATTCCATGATATGAGCTCGTTGCGTTCGCCGACGATATTATCACGCTGCAGCTTTTCATCTATATATCAAGGAATTGTTGATACAATTTTATTTAAGAAGCTTTCATCAGTTAGCTCACAAAGAAATTCCAAATTCTCCGAGGTCAGGGCACGCTGCGTGCAGGATCCAAATTTGGTGTTGAGTGCGACAGACAGCTGAAACCAGGTGACGCGATCGGTGACTACAAACGGATCACGCACAATATCTGCGAACGCATTGTCCCAGGTGATGGTGGCCCAAGACTGTGGCTCCTGATTGCCATGCACAATGACCACCACGGGCAACGAGAGTGTCCAAACGCGTATTTGATAGTCATTCACTGTCGTAGTTGCATAAAAAAACAGTGCAAACTTCTCGTCCATTACGCTCTCAGTTCCCTTCTTCTCTGCACGCTTTATCTTTTTCAGCTGCATGTTTCGAAAGCTAGCGGAAAAGACATGGTTGCTTTGCTGATATTCCATTGTGCTGGAACAGTTTTGTATTTCGCCTGACGACTGTCCTGCCAGGCTGCTATTAGTCACATCCATGTGTGTACCGCGTGTTACGAAACGCTGCGCCTGCGATTCTGCAGATGATTTGAAATTAGTCAATAAAAATTATAAAACTCCATATATGTATGCATGTACACAGCGTTGAAATAAAAACAATCCACATTTTTGATATGCAAAAAATCATACCTGACATTATAATGGACTCGACTGTGGGCGGATTCATATGTATGCCCAGTTGTGAGCCCAGCAGCCAACGCACGGAGGCGGCAAACCGTGTATTTGTCTTCATTACCTGCGGCGGCTGTTTATCCACAATAAATGCAGAGCACACTAAATTTTTTTGTGCCACCTGCACCTGTTCGAGCAGACAGTTAAGATCTGAATCGTCGCTCATTATGCGCACTAAGAGAGTCTCTTTGACAGCCGACAAGAGATGGGTAACAAACGATTCAAGCAGCTCAAAGCAACGCTGAATATCATCCAGCCTGTTCTCGCTAAACTGAGCTCCATTGCCAGCCAGCGCCTGCTGGCGTCTCCAGTTCTTCAATTCGGTTATAACCGAATCCTGTTGACCCTCGTAGTACATAAAGCACCCTCGCAGCCTGCCCACCAGAGAGGTCCTCTCCTCAATCAACTGTTTAAACAGCAGTTCCACATCCGGAGAGTTGGGTGCGGTGAGAATATAGCGATAGTTCTGAACCAGACCTTTAAGACTCTCAGTGCACGTAGTGAAGTCGTTGAAGCTTTGGACAATTCGATGATGCACATTGTACAGTTCTTCCTTAGGTGTAACCATCGCAACTGCATTGCTTGCATTTCCAGCCATGTTGTGCATAATGCCAGACGACATGCCTGCTGCCACTGGGGATGATCCAGTACCGGCAACGCCTAATAATTCCCTGGCGTCCACATAGCCAGTATTCATGCCAACGGCAGCTGCAGCTGCATTGTTCATATTATATGTATTTAGTGGCATCGATGGGCCCGCAGCGGCAACAGCAACACTCTTCTCGGCGGCTAACTGCAACTCTTTTTGCAGGCCACTGCGCAGATGTGTATAAAGCTCGAGCGCTGGGATGCGTTGAATTAGCGCACAGAGCTCCACAAGGCGATATTTAAGCTCCTGATCGTTGGCCCGCGTCGATAGTAGTTTTTGCTGCAGATCCTCGATAAACTTAAGCGCAACCCGCTCCAGCTGATTTGACGAATTTGGTGTAATCTGCTCGGACCTGTTTTTAAGGACGAAAGGAAGTGACAGATGTTAAGAAAAAATCACTTGATTGGTCTAAACAAAAATATTATTTATCAATTTATTTTGGAATAAGTACATGTTCCCATTAACGGTTCAAAAACGAAAAACATTTCTGCCCTGCCTTCGTCGGAACATCATTTATGTACAGTTTGGACATTTTTTATTTTATTTACATAAATATATAAATAAGTATATTTCGATTGTTTTTGAATAGTGATTTTTAAATACAATTTCGAGTGCAAAACAAACCTATTTTTTAGCAAAGCCTCTTAGTTTTAAATACGAAAGCTTACACCCACTCTGTTTTAAATACGCAATCTTACACCCACTCAACAAGCATAAATGGCCACTGCACTTTTTGAGGACGACTACTCACATTATTCTGTCTTCAATCCAGGGCGCCAAGCAGAGACGCAGGTCATACAGACCCTTCTTATTGTAGTAAGCCGCCATGCGCTGCTCACAGTCGGCGTGGCTCGAGATGCGCTTCCACAGACTCATGCTGCTCATATGATATTTGTTTTAGATGAGTATGGATGTGGGATGTTAGCGAGAGCGATGCTGCTGTTAGCAGCAGGATGCAATGACAGGGATACGGCTGACAATGTGCTTTATGGCCAGTGCTGTAATTTTTGTTTCTAAGTCTATTTTAGTGGGTTTTGTTTTTTTAAATCATGCAGTTGTTATTTAATACATTTTAGCAGCTCTGCCAACTTGGTGGTGACGGCGGCGATGACCTAGCCAAGGTCCAGCTGCTGATTTCCACAAGCAAATGAAAGGTTGGATTCGTCCATAAAATGCACAAGCACAAACGGAATGTTATGTATAAATGCTTATGGACAGAAAACTATAAATAAAATATTGATATACATAAGCATATAAGTGGCAAGGATTACATGAGTGGGTAATTTTAAGCGTATATTTATATATGCATATTTTTATGTGCGTGTGTGTCAGTGTGACGGTCTGCATACATAAGTAGAGATGAATTACAATGTGATATATGTAAATGATTAAAAAAAAGTTTAAATGCTTTAAGTTCCAAGCTAGATTTACCCACATAATACCCTTTTCAAGATTGGGCCAAATTACCAAGTTTTTTTCATACCATATTTCATGAGCACAAATGCAAAATGAGTTTATTTAGATTTCTAATGCATATTTCAACTAAATCATATTTGAATAATCCGATTTTTTAAACCTAACTTCAATAAAAGTCGAGGCAAACCGACAAATTATAACTCTTAATTGCTTCTTTAACTGCTATTCATTTTTTTATTTTTATCTGAAATAGGGTCGACTTGGGTCGATACCATAAGAAAAATAATATGGAACCGCAAACAAAGCAACAATTACTTGCATTAAAATGAGAAAACAGACAGAGAATAATTTGAGACACTCGCTTACTAGTTTGGTTGGCTAGTACAGGTGTAGGAACTAAGTGTATGTTCAGCATTGCTTGCGTTCGAAAAAAATGTATTTACGATTTTTAGTTTGCTTTTTGTTTTCGTCGTGTGGGGGTCATCAAAGCACGATCGCCAAACAAACAAACAAACAACACTGCAGAGCAAATCAAACAACAACAGGCTCTACACCGTAGACCACGACACAGAAACCGATGTCCAGTTGTTTGCGTTTGTGGTCGATACGCTAATTTTCGTAGTTCGCTGGAAAATAAGGGACAACGAGAACGTCGCGCACGTAGCAAATATGAATGACCCAAGTATAGCAGTAGCTACACGAGAGACAAACACGCCAAAACCAGTCGGACAAGGCTCCAAAAGAGAGCAGCTTGCCAGTAACAAAAAAATTAGATACAAATCGAAATACAGTAGACGAAAAAATGTTTGTTAACTCTCTAGTAACCGCTCCCATCTCTAGTCAAGCAGCTCAGTAAAAAGGACAGCAGCAAGCACCGTGTTACCTGCGCTTCTTGTCTGCCGCCGCACACTTAAGCCGATGCCAATCTGATCGGATATGCGGCTGACTAGCGACGCCAAGAGACCGCTTAGGTAGCCACACATTTTGTTCAGGTTTTTCTACGATTCAAAATATTATGTCGATTTTGTTGTCGTATTTACCAGGTGAAAAGTAGTTCAAGGCTGCCTCTGAGCTTAATAAAACTCTAGCGTTATCTAAAGCTACGCTGGATTATATTTGCCCTAAAGATTCAAGCGTGTAAATATAGGTTATAGATCCACCTAAATGGCTGCAAACGGTTATTATCTTTAACTGCGTTCCAATGGAAATTATGCATCCCTTGGGAAATGCTGTGCCCAAAGAAATTTCGTCTTTTTTCCCAACAGTTCAAATCATGCAATTGTTTTGTTTTGTGTATCACCTGAAAAAGCTACAACCGTCTTTTTTGACGTGTGTATTACATTACCTTTAGACTGTCCAATTATCAAGAAGGAAAATGTGCAATTATTTAAGACAAATATGAGTCGGATCTACGACAACAACGAAAAGAAGTATACTATTTACTGTGAATTGCAAATTAGTAGAAATCGCCATAAACTATAAGTTAGCTCGTTCATTTCTGATAAGGGCCAACAATTTAGTATCGATGAATCAATTGCCACGAAACATTAAGTCGGGTGATTGACTGGCTTAGTCTTATCAAAAAAATTGTGAGAAACCATTTAGATAAGTCAACAATTGAGAACAAGTGTATTGAGTTTAAAATTTTTCTAAATATTATATTTTAGCACATGAAATCTTAGCCAAATATGTTTATAGTTTTTGTTTCCATGAAAATGTGTAATGTGAAAATTATGTTAATTTATATTTGGTATAACTTGATGAGTAAAACCAAGGTTATGGGCTATTGTGCTAAACCTATAATTAGCTCAAGCAGTACGCTTCACACTATAATTAAACGTGCGCATACATAGTGTTTGGTATCCCTGATAAAATAGAGCATTATTTAGCTATGACCCAAAATTCGAGGAATTACATTTTGTTATGGATATGTAAATTATTCAACGACCGCAGTCGACAATTATATATATTCAAACAATGCACTGGCAAACGATTTATTCGATTGAACTATATACAGAAATGTGACTTAATTAAACAACATTTACATAGACGTAAAATGTTACAATGACATTTCTTTACCTATTTTCTTTAAATAAAACTATAATTCTGCACTTTACCATCAAACTACCTTTCTTTTTCATAAAAAGAAAACTAATTTGGGCGTGTTTCAAAGTGCGACTAATGTATCCGAAAATCACCTATTATTATGATACAAATTTTTGTAAAATGTAAAAAAAAAAGTAATATTGGCAGTGGAGTCAAAAATAGGTCGGTTCTGTGATTTTCTGCCTTTAAAGCAACCTCTTTTGTGATTTTCACTTAATCGCTGCGTGTTATACGACCTTGGCAATCAAAATTTGATACTTCGGAAAACTAGTGCAAATTTTAGCCTTGAAGTGGGCTGAGAAAGTTGTTATAGCAGTTACAGTACAAGACTCCAAAACTGGCTGAGCGACTTTTAGTTTTCTATTGACGTTGATAGCGATCTACGAAAAACCCAACAAGCGATTTGAATAGCTATCAATTAAAATTGCTCGCCACATTGTAAGCAACATTGTTTGTGCACATTTATTTTCATATATGTATATGTATATGAATCTGTATCTGTTTGTACACAGTCAACACAAGCAGCGCAAATGAGAAAACACACACGCGGAAAGCAAAAAAACTGAGCAAAAAAAATGTGCCTCGCAAACGAAATATGAATGCTCAGTAGAATTTTTAGACTATGAATAATGCTTCTCGAAAGCTTTTTCACTGCAAGTGATTGAAGTCAAGTTTTGGAAGAGGGAAAAGCTGACTGAAACGAAGCCAATGGAGCTGTGATTTACAAAATAAAATTTTCGCTGAAAAGTTTCAATATTGTATGGAAAATTCTATAAATTTATTATTTTATTATAAAATTCAGCAAAATTATTTTTTATAAACAAATTGCAATAATAACAAGTAAGAAGGCTCTAGTCGAGAAATCCCGACTAGACTATACCCTGAACTCTAGTGCATACTTTCTTAACTTCAATGCTCCATATCTCCGGTGTTTCTCAACCGATTTCAAAATTTCACAGATTCGTCTAATGTTTCAAATGTTTCAAAGTTTTTCAAATTCAAGATTTTGTTGTTATCAATCACATGTGCATATCGGAAACGGGAAAAGTTACCGAAGTATTGCCTAGGTCTTAGGCGAGCTTATGTTTCAAATCTGGCTATATCGACTCGGCTCTTGATTCTGATCAAAAGTATATACACTTTATGTGGTCGGAGATGCTTCTTCTGCCTATAACATACTTTGGACAAACGCAGTATACCCTTTTAACCCGTTTTTATTGGGTTCAGGGTATAAAAAAAAATGCTTTATCCGTGCGAATCGTTTTCCAAATGCGATTCTAGAGAAGCAAACAGATTCGCTAGCTAAACAAATATAGCCAGCGATATGGCGATGGCGTCGTTATAAGGCAAAGATAAACAAATTTTGCACATACGTGTTTAAAATAACATGATATAATTGTGTATGCACATACATATGTGATTGTCTATAGAGAAGTTTAAAACAAGCATTCAAATAAAAAACTTTATATACCCATTCAAATATTTATTAATATGTAGATAATAATAAAAAGGAGAATGCAATAAAGTGGAAGATTCTACGTGTTACGAATAAAATACAATTAATAAGTTATTTTTTATTTTCAGCTGACATTACGCACAACTGCAACGAACATATATATACGGGCTGTACGCACGTAAGCAAAGCACAGTATGTATGTATATATTTCTGTTTATTTATTTATGTAGAAATGTCAGTACTTAAAATGCACCAAGATTGTATACCCTGAAATCCACAATAAAAAAGTCTTAAAACGTAGGCAGATCATGTCGATTCCAATTTAATAACAACTTTAATCGATTCTTTGTAAAAATTATCAATAATAATTTATTCCTTAATATCTAAGATTTAAGTTTTGCTTCACATAATATTCATTATTTGTGAAAAAATCAATTACTGATACCCTCGTAACAGTCTTTTGATAGCTTCAGGGTATCTTCTAGTCAGGCTCTTTTAACTAGAGCATTCTTTCTCGATACCTAATGTTGTTGCTTTGTTGCTTTTTTGCTGTTTCGACATTTGTGTTATTCTTTCCTGTTTGACTGCAAATCATATTGTGTTACAATACCCAATACGAACTGATATCACGAATTAGTTAACAACTTTGCAACCAATAACAGACTACATTACTTTTTGAAATATACATATATATATATATGTAAGCGTATACATTCATACATATTTGAAAATGAAGCTAATATATATAACTATTGGATTCTTTTTAAAACATATCTTTAAAAAACAATAATTTATTAACTTTTAGTTTCGTTTTGTAAAAGTTAAGGGTACAAAACACGTCGGCAAGAGCCAATGCAATGTTTTCACAAAAGCTTTAATTTTTTATAAGTATTACATTTATAAGTAATACACAAACAGATGCACACACAAGCACACAGATGTTTATTGTTTGCCGTTTATGTGTTATTTGTTATTTCGCTCATCAAAGTAAAATAATAAAAAAGTGCATGTGTAAGTGCTTGATTATGTGTGAGTGTGTGTCTGTGTGTTTTGTGATTCGTTGTATTATTCGCTGCAAAGTAGCATTAAATGTCAAAACACCCACTCGGTCCATATTCTAGTTAAGTAATCCATTATTGCTCTTGTTTTAGTTTTGGAATCTGTTTTCCTATTTAGCCACTTGCGTTAGCAGTCCTTACAAATTCAAGCTAATAAATAAGTTATACAAAGCAAAATACGCAAGTATTGATACTTTTATAAGAAAGTATGCACTATTTAAACATTTTGGCCCTTAAGTGTTATCAGTCCGGTAGCCCACACTCTGGCGAAAACAATGTAAGACATCCAGCAATTGATTTATTTATATATTTGTGCAAATTTTTGTAAATCAGCCACATTTTTTATTGATTAAAGTCCATTTATACTCTTTAATGTATGTGTATATTTACATATGCGTACAAATATATATATATATATTGCGTTGCAGTTTGCTACCTTAAAGCTGTAATTGTCAAACAAAGAGCAACTGAGTGTTATGTGGAGATAACATATCTTTGTATCGATAGACGTGCGATTAAACAGCGATTGACCGCAACAATAAAAACAAAAACCATTCCCCACTACCGACTCCGACGTCATTGACACAGCCATGAGAAGAGTAATATGTACAAAATGGTAAAAAGCAGCAACGGCGAAAGCAAACGTGTGCATAACACATTAAACGAAGGAACGAACCAAGACCAGAACAACACAAGAAGATAAAGTGTTGAGCGGGCATAACGCGAGACTCGACGTCAAGAAAGCAAAAGTAGCAAATGTGATTGTAAGAAATACTAAAAGAGAGAGAGAGAGAGAGAGAGAGAGAGAGACAGACAAATAGAGAAAGAGCGAGAGAGAAGGGAGCTAATATATTCGCTGTTGTTTCTTTCAGTTGGCTGCTATTGCACTCGAAAATTCTTTTGCTTTTGTTTTTATGATTTTTCCAAGAATTAACAACGAAACACGATGGGCAAAGCGACTGTGTAACCTCGACATGCGCAGCCAGCAAGAAATAACAATAAGAAACAGGAGCGGGACAGCTAGCAACAACAACAGAAAGTATATGCAACACATGATTTTGCGTGGTCACACACTGCACACACGTGTGTAAATTGTTGCATAAACACACATGTGTGTGTTTAAAAGGATACATTTTTTAAGTTAAAATACAGGAAATGTTTAAAATTAAGAATGCGGAGAAAGATCAACTTCATATCGTATTTAATTTTGTTTTTCGAATCTGCCATAACAAGCCCGAAACAGTAGAAAAGTGCCCGCTGCCAGCCAGCGAGGGCGAAAAAGTGCACCAGCGCTGTCGGCATAGCTTATGGCCCGCCCACGCACACAACCCCCGCCATTTACTTGTTGGTTTCGTGCACAGAGAACGTGCCCGTGTTTTGCTCTTTTCTCTTTATTCTATTTACCTTTTAATACACAAACAGCTCAGAAGGTGTAAACAAGCACATATGCACGTACGTATGCTTGTATTGGTTTCGATGGCCCCACGAGAGCTCCGACAGCAACTACAGGCATACAAGTGTGGAGCAGCACAGCGCACACGTACACACACACACATACACAAAAGAGACAAGAACAGACCTTTTTCTCTTGTTTCTCGCTTTTAATATTTTGATATGTATTTGCAGTTTTATTTTTAAATTGTACACGCACACACACACGCTGCACAGCTACACGGCACTATCACAGGAACTTTGCTGAATAATTGCTGTTAACCTTTGTCTTTCTGATCACGTAAGGTAGCCTGGTTTAATAATTAATACTATTAAAACTAAGCGGCTTTCAACATATAATATATTTTACGCAATATAATATATTTTATTCATTTGTATTGTATTTGTGACTGTGCGGCGAATGCACCACCAACGCGATTAGACGCACGAATGTAAATGTAAAAATGATCTGTTAACTTGAATACATATCTATTTTACTCTAAATGGTACTGTTAACGTTAGAAAAGCCGCATGGCCAGACAGTCTACATTTTATTTACAGTTTCTCGATTGTGTGAAGACGATCCAAAAACTGTACAAAAAAAGTTTAAATATAATTCAGTATTTGTAGTTTATAATCAATTTATTTGACGCTAAGTTAATACACGTATCTATAGTTTTATCGATAAAAATATAGCAGGGGTTGAAAGGTTTTACATGAACAAAACTTAATATTCAATAATAAAAAAACATTGCTGTATTAGTTCCATGCGAAAAAGCGTGTAAAAATTGGTTTCTGACCGAAGAATAGTCAGGAATTTTTTGTTATAGAGCGTGTAAATGGTGGTACAACATATTGATGCAAGTGTTTTACTGACTGTGTGGCAGCACTGTTCACCTGTTGTACGAAATAACAGCGCCAGCCGCCCACAAGTGTGCGGCCATGACTACAACAAATCAATAGTCCCTTAATTTACATAATTTTATTCTCACATTGATTTTTAACAATTTTGCGACACTTACTCGTACTTTTAAGGAGTTCTATTGTAGGTTTTCCGAGAATTTGCTTGCTTATGAATGTATGGATCCTTTATGAGTAGGCCCAAGTAAAAAAACAAATGTTAAAAATACCGATGCTGGAAAGCATATAAAGCACATATGACACGAGAGCTTTCAAGTAAAGTAACATTCGCGTACACAAAATAATATAAATAATAAGCAACTTGTTTTTGCGCACTTATTTCGCACTGTTCAATGCGACTGGAGATGGCAGAAGTGTCAAAATATCGCAGAAACCGCTATCGACATTCGAACTACTCAAGGCGTTGCCACCTAAGCAAGACCTATAAAAACCGTAAAGGTATATAAATAGGCGGGAACTGATTCTAATAAAAATAAAGTTCTTAAGTTGTATATTTATTTTACCTAATAAAAACATTCATGTTAAAATTACGCAAATATTTTGCAGCTTAACATAAATAAATGTTTGCCAATTTTATGCATCGCCTTGGAGGTGTTACTCGAGGCTCACAAAATATTTGTACTTACACATTTGTATGTTTATATTTACACATTCAATAAAAATAAAATGATTTAACTTTACTACTCAATACATTTGTTGCTTAAAAGTTGTATATGCAATATTTATTGTCCAAGTACAAAATAAGAACCGACTTTGTCGACAGCAATAGGGGCTTTAAAAATTAAACTTTTTACAGTATTTATTGTTTTCATTCAGCTTAAAGAATATAATCAATTACATTGAATAACCAAGGAAGCCGTTTGCGTATTCATCACTACTACCAAATTAACAACTAAAAATATCAATTAAACAAAGTTGATGCCGCATAAAAATGCAGCACTAAATCCATCTATGCTCTTTAGACATTTAACGTTGTAACAAAAGCGGTGCGTTTTGATACTATTATTATTATTATTTTTTTTTTTTTTGGTGTTTAACTCTCTATGAGTGCGGGTAACTCCGTTGCTACTGCGTCTAATTGTCGACCCGACCTCGCTTCAAGTGAGACAACTCTCGAAGCCATGCTTTAATTAGGTCATACGTGGAGAAGCTTATACCTACGGCAATAGGCCCTTTAATCCAGTTCATACTCAGGCCCTTATAAAATCCGTTTTTAATGCCTTCCTCACTGTCAAGAGTAAATAAGTTCACAGCTTAAATTGTCTTTAAATGGTTGGTTAACTTCATTAACGTACCGGTATATTTTAATAAGAATCTCTAGGATTGTGGGACATCGCTCCAGACTCTTGACATTAATACGCATCGTCTGCATGCGACGACGCACAATATCTAGCGGATAGCTCGCCGTTTGACCGGCCGCACCTGCTGCAGCGCCAAATGTCAGCGAGATGAAAGCATTTGGTTTACTGTTGCCAACGATTTCTGCAATTTTGAAAAATCTAAGCAACTTGTATTCAAAGGAAATATTTTATTCTTACCATGATACTCGCGTTTGAGCGTTTCGTATGTGAAAAAAGACGTACCCGCATAGGGTATTACACCTAGGACTGTGGCCCAATAGCCACGAAACAGCGTTCTGGGACCCTCCTCGATCCAAATTTTTGCAAACACTTGACGCAGCGTGCGATAGCCCGTGGATCTATCCGTGACGGCCATTCGGGCGCGTGCCAAGTCCAGCGGATACGTCAGCGATTGGGAAGTGATACCTGCCAGCGAACCAGCCAGAAAACGACGGCCCTTAGTGCTGTCATTAATAATGGCCAATAGTCAATATTAAATGGATAAGTGTGGTTAGTAAACTCATACGTACTTAGAGCCATTCTGGTCCACTTGTAGGATACGGCGCCACTGTTCATGGGAAGTGAACTGAATAGCAGCGTAAGGCACAATGCGAGCCATTGTCGCCGAATTGCCACGCCACAGCGCAAGGACGCCTTCTTTGACATATGTTTGTTGTAGGTATTTAAGTGAAGCTTCAAACGAAAAAGGCACATCTTTGCGTATCTGGAAATTAATTTTAGTGCGATCCAGGGGCGCGATTGTAGTTTTCGCTAAAGCACCGGCCGCTGCTCCCGCTATCAGACTGATAAACACGCTGTCCAGATTGTTACGTACTGTAAGGCCGAACATAAATTAAAGCATTAATTGTATAGTAGCCAAATTTAATGAGGTGCATAAGCATTTTGCGAGACAAGCCTTCTTCAAAGTTATTTGCACATATTTCTTATGTGACATTTTTAAACAAAAAAAAAAATAATAAAAATAAATAAATTTGTATAATCAGTAAATGTTAAAGCTAAACAAATTTACCATCTGAGGCCTTAGCACTTTGACAGTGAGTGCCTTCCGTTGAGGCAGTCGTCCCTTGAGCTCCGATTCTGTGGCCATCCTCGTCCTCCGCTGCGTCGTCTGTTGTCGCCGCATTGGTGACCGTGCTAAGAGTGACTGTGCTAGACAATTGACTACCTTTTGATGTAATGGACATGGCAATGTTGGGTTTCTCTATAAGGCGGCTCATGGCAGACTGTTGGTGGGAAAATATAGATGTATGTCGAATAAGGGGTAATTTTGAATAGTTCTGCCACAGTGCAGCACATTAAATGATTTTCGCATAGATCTTAGAATTAGTTTTTTTTTTTAAATTAAAAAAAAAACAACTTCTGTTATGTACAGTTTTGATTCTAAACTCGACATGAATGCTATAAACTATTAACTTAATCGTTCATGGTATCTATATCTTCTGTTTAAAAGGTGTTAGCAGATAAAGAGCTTGATTAGATTTTGGCTGACAAGTGTGGACCACTCCCTAATTATCATGCGCCTATAATTAATATTTAGAGTGGAATACTTAAATAAACAAGTTACACACTCCAGCTATATTTATATTTCTTTATACTCATTTGTGTGTATTCTATTGCTGTTAATAGAAAATGTAAACAGCAAGACGAATTATCACTAAAGCATAATTGAAAGAATATTATATATATTTTTTGTTTATGTGTGTGTTACTGTGTTTGAGCACACACTTACCAGCAGATACATATATATGTTTTGATAATATATATATGTATATAAGCATATGTCTATATGTATGAGTATATTGTGTACAGTTGGCTTCCGCAAGTACCATTTCTAAAAGATTTTCAATTGAATTCTACAAGCAAATAGTTTCACCTTGAACGGACTTAGTATTAGCTACATTTCATCGCATATATACGTAATACACGTGATAAAAACTATCTTTAATGATAAGATAACTGTGTGACCAGCAAAAGAAATAAAATCAATTGTGTTCTATAAAAATAAAAAGCATCAAGTTTAGTGATGTAATTTCAACGATGCAAAAAATTAATAACAAATGGCTATGCAATTTAATAACGCCTACTATAGTCGTGTCAATCTTTAAAAAATCTTTGTAAACAAACAAATATAGTTATAGTCAAGAAATGTATTAAATGTAAATAGACGAATTGGAGAGATTTTATTATTTCGTTAAATTTTACTGTAATGCTCTTATCATGAGTTGTATTTTATTGACTAGGAACAAACAGTTGAGCTTTGAACGGCAAACGACCTGTACAACACATATATATATATGTTAATCAATTGCGACCCACTGTATGGGTGCTGTGTGGATTGTTTCATGCAGCCGGCATAACGAATGTAAACAAGTTCGTTAAATGTTGTTTGTTACTGTGCACTCAGTCAAGGTTTCCGTTTACTTATGTATAAGTGCATATATATTTTTGTACGCATGTTCATAAGTACATGCACTGATTTTCGCTTTTGTTTAAGTGTGTTAATAAATAGGCTCGCTCATATTTAAATTTATCTAAGGAATAAAGCATGTAGGAATAACAGAACTAATTTCAGATTAAATGGACTTTGCATTTGTTTTCAATTTTTAGCGAATGTATGCAAAATTTTTACAATTTCTGTTGTTGTTGTCTCTGTGTACAGATTCTGATTGGAGATGTTAGTTTAACAGCGCAAGAAACAGCTGTTGCTTAAATGTGTTTATCTGACTTTGTTTTTAAATCCACAAAAAAATAAAATATCACAGCCACCTTTGCGAGTACTTCAAAACAGAAGTCTTATTAAAAAATATACATAAAATTAATAAATGCGAAAGTTATTTTGAAATGATGTGCTTATTTAACACGTTTTCGTTCTATTTACACACACACACACACACATTATATAAGTAGCCAAATTTAGACAACATTGGATTATGCTAGCAAGGCAACAACGAAGCACTTTTGTTTTTGTTAACACAGATCTTTTGCGTATTTTTATTTGGTGTCCAATACTAACAATGCAGTCGTCTATCAGCGCCACACATGCACTCAATAGCAGTGGGTGGCGATGTTGAAAGCCACGCTCATTTATTTTTGATTTATTTCACAATACGCAATTGTTATTATTTAATACATATTAACCACTTGCAGCACAACTTTTCCTTTCCGTCTGTTTTGAGAATTTGACAAAAACATCGAGAACTGTGCGTGCCCAGGGCTGCCGCGCTGTCGTCGGAAGAAGCGTTGCCACATCAATGAAATATAATTGTTTTGCATCTGATTACACAGCGGTGCCGCAACCAACTTAGTGTGAGACGCACTTGGAGCAAAACAGAAATAGCAGCAAAGCATAAAAATATATAAAAACAATGAATGTATCAAATTTAAACGACCTGCGGTCCTATTCCAGGCACTGGCTCACCGAATTCATAGAACAGTACCAAGAGGAGGAATGTCTTTGGCAACCAAAGCATCACGATTACAGCAATCACGCCGCCAGAAACAAAGCGTACGACAAACTAGTAGAAAAACTAAAAGAGGTCGAGCCCAATCCTGATCGCGCCATGGTCGTTAGAAAAATCAACTCCCTAAGATCTGCCTTTCGTCGCGAGTTTCGCAAGTCGAGCTGCAAAAGTGACTACGAGACGCGTCTCTGGTACTACGACAAATTGCTTTTCATAGCTGATCACAAGCCGAAGCGTCATTCCAACGAAATGGCGGGCAAGCCAAAGCGTGAGCTCCACATCAATTTTGACGATGAGGACTCCATGGACTACGAAGAGGAGTCCCACCACACGCCGCAGTCACAAAATATTGAGACAATTGTACCCAACGTCACGGATGAAGTCGATACTGAGGTCGCCGCCTCCAACAATGTGGTAGTTAGCAGTCAGGGCGCCACACTGAGTACCATATCTGTGACGCCCGCCGATTGCGTGACATTGGTCAAGGACGAGACCCAACAAGCGCATAATGAGGCGGCGGAAGCGCATCACCGCCTAGTCGCTCAAGCTACATCCGCACAGGCATCCTTGGCAGCTGCGGCGGCTGGTGGTCATGCAGTTAAGGTGCTTGAGATTACATCGCTCGACTCGAATTCGCAGCGCGAGATACAGCAGGTCAGTGCGTCTAGAACAATTAGGCAACAATCAAAATAAAGACTATTGCTTTACATAACGTGATTCCAATGTTTCTTGGTTAATCCAAATACGAAATCCTTTGAACACGTATAGGAACATCGTCTAAAGCATTTACGTTTATATTTTATAGGCGGTAAACTCATTAGAGCATCACCAGCAGCAGCTGCAACACCTGCATCATCAGGCTAATGGTCATGGGCAGCCCGTGCCGACTATACAGATTGGACGCGATCATTATCAGCCACTTTTCGGGAATGGTGCCACAACCGCCTACACCACAGCAGGACCGGCGACGTCGCATCGTCACGAGGATGAGTACGATGCGATTGGCATGAATGTGGCTAGTAAATTGCGTTCCATTAATCACACTCAGCGTATCATTGCTGAGAAGCTCATTAGCGATGTGCTTTTCAATGCGCAGCTGGACAACCTCACCGTCAACTCGTCTTTGACACAATAATTTATAGCGCAAGTTAGTTCTAAGATATATAGCTATATATATATGTAAACGAAATCTCGATTTTTTCGCTTTATGTCGTTTATTTTATGAATGTTGTCCCTTTATGTGTTAGTTTGTGTATGTACATTTTAAGTTTTGTAGATTTAATTACTGCATTAGTTCAATGCAATAAATAGTTTTTACCTAGCATCTAATATGATTTCATATTAATTATTGCCGTTGTCCTTTGCCACGGGCTGACTATCCCTGGCATTGGTAAGTCGCTTCCACGCGAATTTGGCCAACTGCAAAGGATAATAATTTAATACATGCACATTTGTAGAGGCTACATTTAGTAATAAATATACACTTACAGTAATTGGCGGCAAATCAATTTGTTCCTCAGCGGTAACGAGTGTACGATTTTCTTGTAAAATTTTCCAACCGAAGTGTATCCCAATCAAGCTGGGTATCATTACTATGGCCACAAGATTGCGCGAAATAAACGAAGGTTTTTGTGGAGCAGGCATATTTTTTGACAAGCTTTAACGGGATCACACCTATTGTTTTGGTTATTATTCAACATCATGCATTGTGCGATAACTTACAGGTTATCGATAAACTCTAGTAAACGGGATAAAAAATACCCACAAATGTTGTGCACGAGTTGGCAGCGCTGCTCTTTTGACATTCAGATTTGGCTCTTACATTTAAACTCTTTTCGACTGCATTGATTGCAGTATCAAACTTCGGCTTATGCAGACTCCATACAATACAATAATCGCTCGAAATCAAATAGATATTAGCTCCTCGACTGCCAGACTCACATCCATACAAAGTTACTAAGTAACCACCGTAACAAGTTGCTGGTTGTTGAGAATAGATGTGTATTTTCCAAGACTTCTCCTTTTCGTTGCCTTCGCTCTCTTTATTTATCTGTCTTTCTGTTTTACCTACTTTGGGCATGCAACATGCATGTACGTACATGGTAAATAATGTGTATAGCCAAAGTAAATGGTTATTATCATCACGGTATAGCGCGAGGTCTGATTTGGTTTGGTGCGGCAAACAGCGAGAAAATAAAAGTAGTAATGAGAGTGCAAATACAAGGGTACTCCCTTCCCGACGTCACCGTTTCTAAGCTGCGGTTTGTAAACTTTGTACACTAGCAAAAGCGAAAGCAACAACTGCTAAAGTAAATATACGCCGCTTACATGTAGGTAGCGTCACTGGCATGGCTCTGTCTACAGTTAGTTTTGAGAGCATTGCCAGCCCATCAACAACAAACGAACGCAAGACAAGATTTGTGCGATTATTTGAAATACTTAAAAATCAGTTGCATGCTGTGACTTTAACGTTAACCTGATTGTTAATTGTGTTGCCCCTTTGTATGCCTGTTTTTATGTGCCTCCTTCTAATTGTTTCCAATCGCTTTAACTGTTAATGCGAAACCAGCAACGTGTTGGCTAAAATCAATAATCGCCTTCGTGTGCCACCGCATGGACGCCCGCCGTGTCAGCAAGTAAGCTACTAAGTATTTTAGTTCTCGTTGTGGCTCACAGTAGGCAAATCACTTTCGGTCAGTGTCTGTCTGTTTGCTTAGGTGAAGTACGTATTTCTTGTGGTTCCTGAAGACACACACGAAAGCTATCCAACCAACAATGTTCATAACTAGTGTTAGCATTACGACATAGAATATAACTATAATGCATTTTTCTCGTCGTGTGCGCTTTGTCCATGGCACAAGGTTCCGTTGAAACTGCGTCGTGATTTTAGGGGAGTAAGGGGGAAACGGACTCTGAATGCATCATAAAGGACTACTTACCGGCATATCCAGACGCGCGGTTGCAGCTATAAGTTTTCGGAATAAATTACAAAACAAAAAGTTGAATATGTATGTGTGTAGGATCAGTTAATGTATTGATTATAATTTCAATTCCTTATTATTCAATGTTTAACAATTAATTTTTACGATGATTTGTTTGTTATATTGTTTTTGATGAGCTTTGTATCAGTTAGCAGATTGTTTCTCTCCCAAACATTTAAGTTAAAATATACACAGACATTTAAAATATAGTTAGAATCACTGAATAATACGTTGTTCGCGAAGGGTGGCAATTTTATCGGCTCCATAGCCAAGAAGTTTGCCAAGCACCTCGTCCGTATGCGCGCCCAGCGTTGGTGGTGCGGTGCGTGCATCATTGCGTGCTTCACTGTAGACGACCGGTGGACCAACAACCTTGACGCTGCCGTCATGCTGATGTGGCAGTGTTTTGACTAGACCGATAGCCTGAATGTGTTCGTCCTCAAACACTTCCCGAATGCTGTTAACCGGGCCGACCACAAAGGAGGCGCCCTCAAACAAACGCATCCAGTTTTTGGAAGTGTCTCGCTCTAGTATTTCAGCCAACAGGCTGACCAGCTCCCCACGGTGCTCAACACGATCCTTGTTGGTCTTGAACCGATCATCCAGCGACACCGGCCCGATGTCTAATCGGTGGCATAGTTCCTCAAATTGAGCATCGCTACCAGCGCCGAGAGTCAGATACCCATCCGCCGTTTTGAAGCTCTGGTAGGGCACAATGCTGGAGTGTGCAGTGCCCCAGCGCTTGGCCTCAGTGCCCGCATTCAAATAGTTGCTGGCAACGTTGATAAGCAGGGAGCAGCATGTGGATAGCAGATCGACGTCAATCTTCTGGCCGCGTTGTGTGCGCTGGCGTTGCAGTAAAGCCGCCAGAATGGCGCCATGTGCATACAAGCCCGTGGCCACATCCGTCACAGCCACACCGACCTTGCTGGGCGGACCCTCACGTTCACCGGTTATGTGCAACAAGCCGCCCATTGATGAGGCTATGACATCATAGCCTGGTCGCTTGGCATATGGTCCCACTGAGCCGTAACCGCTGATTGTGCAGTAGATGAGCTGCGGATTCTCTTGTCGCAGTTGCTCATAGCCCAGACCATAACGCTCCAATGTGCCAGGCACATAGTTCTCAACGAGCACATCACAGACCTTTGCCAGCTCCTTTATAATATCTCGACCACGTTTTATGTCAATACAGACGCTCTGCTTATTACGATTGGAAGCCAGAAAATAAGTTGCATCGCCACTGTGTTCCAGAAATGGTGGTCCCCACTTGCGTGACTCATCTCCGAAATGTGGACGCTCCACCTTGAATACCTCTGCGCCCAGATCAGCCAGCACCATTGTACAGTAGGGTCCAGCAACGATACGAGTGAGATCCAAAATCCGCACGCCCTTCAGCGGATGACGGTCATCAATGCCACTAGAATCAAGTTTGCTGATATTGTTCCTGCTGGAAGCAGCAAAGCTTCTAAGGCTGTGAAAAGCAGCTGTGCGGCCCAAAAATCTTGATCGTTGTAACCACATTGATAGCTTTGGAGCGTGCACTCCGAAAATTTCCATTAATTTATATTTGTTTTTGTTTACACTCTTGTATTTGGTTAGTTTTTATTTTTCTACGAGTTGCCGTCTGGGCTGTGCATTTACAATGGAAAGTTTTCCAGCCGACTAACTAATCAGACACTGAACAAAGCTCATGAGCTTTGCGAGCTTTCTTTTATCACAGCAATCGAGCGATCATTTTTGTCTTTAGCACTGCTGTTAAGTTCTTTTTTTTACATGAACGCCATTCATATCTTTTTAAAATGCTTTATCTTTTGACCAAGTTCCTACAGTCAAAGAATGTATTAACAGAAAAGCAGTAATCTGAAAGATATATATATAATATAAACGATAGGAACACTTCAAGCCAGTAAACTTTTCGACATTCTCTATTAGCACGTCAGATTTTAATCCTCATAATAGTAATATAGTGGTTTTTCCACTTAAGGCATCCACTTGTTTCTGAAAAAAAAAGAAAACCAGCAGCATGTTTTCCACAAAGCTATAGGCTAAAAGAATGAAAGCATAAAAAGACGTAAAAATTATTCGATGCTTTTTTTAAAGTGCCTCATATAGTTGTTGGAAATTGAGTTTATGTTGTGAAGCTAAGATTCAAGTACTTAAAGTTTTTCCCTACATATTCATCTAAATTAGCTGTCTTAAATGTCCAACCCGGTTGCCATTAGGTGCAAATAGTTCCGCAATTAAAAAACAATTTTTATTCCATTTAAAATTCAAGTATTTACTAATCGAAATCATTATAAATGGCGAATTTGCTATTTAAAACGGTGGCAAGCATTAGTGCTCTAAAGTATCATTATTTAAATACTTCTGTATCAGTTTGTTTACTTAGTAAATGCTTTAAAGTCGCACCGACGTATGACTCGAACTTAAGAGCTATCGCGCTTTATAAGAGAACGAAACTTTGAGCCGAACTGGTTTGAGCTTTTAGCTCAGCTGCGAACGACGCTTGACGAGCAGAGCTTTAAATGTTATGCACAGCGCTTGCTGGTCATTTATTTGCTTAGTGCGCGTTGTATGCAGCAGTTCAGTTCGGTTTGTCTTGGGTTCGTCAATTTGCTCAGTCAGTTTGCTGCTATCCGTCTCCTCTAGTTGTAGATGCAAACTGCAACAATATTGTGATAAGCTCCGAAACGCGCAAATTGTGTTGCAAAATGAAAGCCAGTGATACGTTGCGCATGCGTTTGCAGCGCTTTCAAATCAATCTACAAAAATACATTTGCTGTGCAAACTAGTTACTCACTATTCCAAAGCCAAAACCAAGTGATTTGATTTTGCAGCGGTCTTATTCGAATAGCACAAGATGCAGTCGGTCACTAAAAAGTATCACCAATAGTTATTAGCCAAGAGACCAAAAAAAAAAAAAAAGAATAGCAAAAAGTATTAAGCCATCGTCGGAGTGAACGAACAACATCGTATTTCGAGTTCGTGTTGAGTGAAGTTGTGCAACCGCAAATCGCAGCAGCCGCTGTCGACGTTGGCGTCGCTGCTGGCGTTGCAATTGCAGTCCGTACTCAGGCCAGCTGCACATTGCACAATCCTTACGCTTGTTGGCCAACCTGTTCGCCGCTGTTGCTACTTTGGGCCGCGTTGTATCTTTTGGACACAATATTATTGTTTTGTGTGGTTTTTGAAAATTTTTTTTTGCATAATTTCACTTAAGTGGTTTACGCAAAGCCGTCAAAATTGCTGTGCTACTGTGTTCTAGGATCCTGGGGTACATCATGCGGCGCTTCCTGCGTTCGGCCATGATTGTCTTCAGCTGGTTTGTGGTGCCCTACAGCCGGTACACCAACATAAAGGTGATTCGGCGTAAACTGCCGCCTATCCGAAGCCATCTGCTGGAAATACCTGCTGTCGATCTGGCCAAACTGATTCGAACTAAAAAGGTAAGTCCAACGCTCATCTTAATTTAACAATTAACATTTTTACCAAATCACTTTGTTGGTAGCTGGTTCAAACTTCTTGAATCGAACGCACCTCATAATTAGTACTGACAAAATCTTGCAAAATATCACTGGACACACAGACAGATAGATATTTGGTCACGTAGGTTTACAGTCTACAATACACGCGCCAAGACAACGATAACAGAGGCCACTTTACTGTGGTTGCCCCTATCTATTAGATACTTTGTGGCAAAGCTGAAGCAATCTGACGAGACACCGACCAATGGCTGTACACACGTCTAGTAGATGCCCATTAGCGGGTCATTTCGTCGACTTGTGGACTTTGCTCACCTTTAGTGTTAAAACATTATTTTAAGCAGCCGAAAAATTTTCTTAAAGACCAGTCGCTCTCCCCTGATCTTCAAATAGACAAAGAGTACAATAAGACCTACAATTTTATAATTTACAACATTTCTATTTTATACTATTTGCACAAAAAATTTAATGTTAAAATCTGCGCTTTCAACCAAACATTTATTGAATTTTAAAAGGGTATTTGTTATCAACATGTATAGATACATATCCTTTTAGTTAGATGGTCTTTCAGTGTGTTTTTATGAATGCGTGGTATGCACATACAGTATTTCGTCAGTCAGTAAGACAGTCTGCCTGTATTACTCATACAAATTCCAATTTCAACAAAGCGTTCAACTATGTATTCGGCTTTTGCAGTTTTAAAACATAACCTGCTGTAGTAGTTGTAGAAATCCCAGTCAGAGCCGCAATTTGCAATTTCGGTTAGGTAACCACGGCCTAGAGATCTGTCCGCGCGGCTGCATGGCTGCCTGGCTGTCCCGCTGGTTGTTTGGGCTTTATTATGCCATATCAATAACATTTGGTTACTGCCTTAAATTACACTCAGTCAGTCAGATACAAGCGTGCACATGACGTATTTATATACCTAAAAGTAGCTGCGAAATCTGCTCATAAATGATTACAATCTCTAGTTGGTTGTTGTGGTTGCTAAGTTTCTTTTGCCTGGTTTTATGTGATCTGTATGATTCGTTGCGTTCATTGGTCTACATCTACACACACACAGCACTTAAGGTCATGACTTGACAGACCTTATGAGCCAGCACATGCAGCAACAACTTCAACTTTTTTTTTCGTTTGTTTCTCTTTTATTTGATCACAATTGTTTATAAGCCGTCTGTTTGTTTATATTTAATTGCACGTTCGTCTCTCACATAACATTTTAGTTATTTAAATCGTCTTCAGGCTTATGCGATCATACGTTTAAAAAACATTATTTTTATTATAATTTTTATTATTTTATTTTTAATTTGCAGTTTCATTGTCAGTGCTATAACAATTGCCTTAGTTTGTTTGCACAAATTTTGGAAACAATTATTTTTCGTTTTAATTATTCGGGCTAGTTTTTACTCTTCCCTTCTATGAGCGGTGCTTGCTACTTTTGAATATGTTAAGAGTTAAGTTATGTGAGAGACAACAGCGACAATATTCTGTTTAATTGCTACTTAGATTGAGATTTATTTAAACAACAAGTGGTGACATGAACTTTGATATGTAAGACTTGTATGCTGTAGTCGTGGTATTTTATACCCTGAAATGGGTAAAAAGAGAATAATGGTTTTGTACAAATTATGTAATAGGCAAGAATCTCCGTCCCGATATAAGAATATATTTCAGATCATTATGAAAAACCAAATCGATGTAGCGATCTCTGTTTGTCTGAAACTCCTCGATCTGGGATATATAAAGGTTGCAAACTTTCTTATTCTAAGTATAAGCTTCAAATAATCGATAACTCTTTCCGAAATAGCACTTTTTGAAGCACAAGAGCTAACGGTTTTGTGTCAGCTACATGAAGTGCTTCAAGTTTTGTTACAAATACTCAGGGGCATCTTATATTCCACTCATTTATATCGCATAAACTTTATTTTTTCGGCAAGAAGTTTTCTCTGCGTTTTTTTGTAGTTGTGTTGCAAAATTAATGTGAATTTTCTTATATATATCAATATCTGCTTTTTACTGTCATATTCAGCATCTACCTAGGTACATACAAAGATCGAGTTTCGGTAAGAGCTGCTGCCTGCATCTGATTTATTATTACACTGGAAGTCATTGAGAAAAAACAAGTAGCCCCAATGTAATTATATAAATGCATGCTTATACATACAAATGTGTTTGAACTCATTATTACCTTTTCCCCTTTACATTGCAGTAAAGCTGAAATAATCTGCACTGTTACCTCAATTTAGAGGTTATGAAATGAAGATAATTTAATACAGGTTTCGGAAAACCGATGCATTTAAAATTTAAAATTAAAGAGAGTCTAGAAACTCAAGAGTATCTAGGTATAAAAAAATTGTACCCCTTACAAGCAATTGACAATTAAAAATCTGCAGATTACTTATACGCCATATCGCTTGTTGTAGCGATCGCTTTTGTTGTCGCGCAGCAGGCGCAATAAAAATGTCCATTGTGCTTCGAATGTGAATTTTTATTGATTTTAATTTAACGTTAATTGTTTTTATGTTTGTCGTTTAGTTCTCACAAACAATTAGACGACAAAAACTCAATAAAATATCTAGAAACAAATATATGAAATATGTTCAAGACGGTGGGGAAGCGATCATTAATTTTTTGTTTATTATTATTATTACATTTGCAGATAAAAAGCGAAGAAGTCGTTGAAGCCTACATCGAACGCTGTCGGCAGGTAAAAATCAGTTATTTTATTAAGCGATCGGAATTTAAAATTAATCATTGCTTCAATGTTAAAAATAATTTTTTAGGTTAATCCGCTAATTAATGCCATTGTGCAGGATCGTTTCGAGGAGGCGCTGGAAGAGGCGCGTGAGATCGACAATGTCATTGCAATGGGCATCAACAGCATTGAGTCAATGGAGGAGCACACACCGCTTCTGGGGATACCAGTGACAGTTAAGGAAAGCATTGCTGTTAAGGGTCTGACCAATCAGGCAGGTCGCGTTTTTAAGACGCCTCAAATTGCAAAATCGGATGCACCTGTTGTGGAGCAGATTAAGCGCTGTGGTGGCATCATATTGCTAGTGTCGAACACACCCGAGCTATGTTTGCTCTGGGAGACCTATAACAATGTAACCGGCCAGACAAAGAATCCCTATGATTTGAAGCGCACTCCAGGCGGCTCGTCGGGCGGCGAGGCAGCGCTCCTGGCTAGTGGTGCCTCCCTTCTTGGCCTCACCTCCGACATTGGCGGCTCGTCGCGACTGCCCGCTATGTTCAGCGGCATTTGGGGTCACAAGCCTACTCCGTATGCGGTCTCTTTTCGTGGGCATCATCCTACCAGCGATTTTCCGAAATGGGGCGACTTCTTTACCATTGCGCCAATGACACGCTATGCCAAGGATTTGCCGCTGCTGCTGAAGTGCATGAGCGACCCGACTGGACCCAAGCTGACCTTAGACAAGGAGATCAGTGCTCATGGTATACGCTTTTTTTTCATGGACAACGATGGACCCTCGGGCATGATGCGACCGCTTAGCCGGGATCTGCATGCGGCCATCAATCGTGTGGCCAGCGATTTCAATGCGAAGCGTGTAAATATACGCAAAATGAAATGGTCACTCGATATATCGCTATCAGCCATGCTGACCATGAAGAACATTGAAACCATTTACCACAAGACGGAGGAGGGCGAGCAGCCGAAAACCGTGTGCAAGGAGACTGTCAAGTATTTCTTTGGCTGCTCAGACAGCATTTTGCCCTCGGTTATTTTTGGTCATCTGCAGAATTTTATGAAGATAATACCCAACTCAAGGCACAAGCATCTAGCCAGCATAATCGAGGCGCTCAAGACTGAATTCAAAGAGCTTCTCGGGACAGATGGCGTGTTTCTATATCCAACGTTTCCCAATACTGCTCACCAGCACTATCAGATCTATCACAAGCTACTGGAGCCCATGTACATGGCCATATTTAACACTTTGGGCCTACCAGTCACGAACTGTATGATTGGCCTAGATCGGCGCAATCTACCCATGGGTATACAAGTGGTCGCCAATCCTGGCCAGGATCACCTCTGTCTGGCCGTCGCCCGCGAAATGGAGCGACGCTACGGCGGTTGGGTGCGACCGCCCTCAGAAGATAGCCACACCTCAACCCAGTCTAGTGGAAAACGAGGTTAACTTGTTAACTCTTGTTTGATTCTTTTAGCGAATTGTTTCATTTGGCACCCACATACATATTGATGACTCTGTCATCCAAGATTATTTAAGTTTTCGAAGATATATATCGTTGTTTTTCACACAAACACGCGCAAGATCACATCACATTTTAGGTAAACTTTTTAAATAATTGCCTATTGTACGGAGTTTTAAATTATTAACTTTGTATTTTTCCAAAAATTGTTGTATATAAATATTCTTCTAGGTATTATGTTTTTCCCAAAGTTGGCAGGAGTAGTTAAAAATTATATGAATAATGTTTTATAGCAGCTATGAATATCTATGTATAGCTCGAAACTTCAGAATAATTCATAGGACACATTAAAATGTAAAGTTATATATTTGTATACAGTATTTTAAATTTGGGCATTTTTGTTGTATTTATAAATGCAATTCGAACGAACTTTATTAATAACTCTACATTTATTTTTGCATCGAGCCAATCGATTGAATAAAAAGTTTAATATCTACAAAAACTAATTTGAAGAACTAAGTTGCAAAATCGTCGAACACAAGTTGGCCTCCAGAGCCGCCCAAGCTTGGCGATGCCAGGGGCCAAGTAGCAGGGGAACCGAAGCCAAGCTACGCGATGTTATGGGCTAATAACAAAAATAATAAGCTACAACAGACAAGGCAGTAATGGCTAATAAGCAGCTACTACCAGAGTCACAACAGAAATGGTTCCACTTGGCTGCTCCAGCAAAAGAACATAACGACTTTTATTTGCCTCCACATTCATACGTATAAGCATAGACATTTGTACAGTTAAGTGGACCCCAAGGCAAATCAGTGGCTCTATTGATGCTCGTGTGTTCCTAGCTTGTGGTTACTTGTAAGCGCTAAAGTTTGTGTTCGGAGTTGTCATTTGATGCCGAAAATGTATGCACATTTTATTGGCCTGGCTTGGCCTAGCAAAGTTAGATTTTTTACTGTTTTTATGGCTAGTAGAGTAGCTCAAGGTTTTGCCAAAATTGCTTTTGCAATCGAGCGACCGCATGGCTGTAAGTTTTGTGCAAAAACTTGTTACTTTGCCGAAAATCAGGTGTAAGTTAAGTTCTCGCTTAAGAATGTGGCGGCCAGTTAGCTATATATGCAATGATCTTGCACCAAGAAACAAACTTGCAGTTTTCTAAAATTTACTAACTATATTATTTTCAACAGCACAGTGCAAGTGCAGGCAACCGGCAAGAACATGAAAATCTATAGGTGTTCTAGCTACCTGCTCACAAACCGGACAAAAAAAAAGCAGGAAGGTTCTAGTCGAAAAATCCCGACTAGAAGATGCCCTTAACGCGTACAGGCAGTGCTTGCAAGTATGTGTGTCTGTCTGTACGCGTATACTGCATACTTGACCTAACTTAAATTTTCCACATCTCCGGTACTTCTCAACCGATTTCAATAAAAATTTCACATCTTTTCAATATTTTGTCTATAGTCCTAAACGCAATTTCTAATATTTACAAATTTGAGATTTCGGCTGTTCAAGCTGATCAGGATATATACATTATGGGGTCGGAGATGCTTTCTTCTGTCTGTTGTTGTGCACAAAACTATTATACCCTTTTTACCAATTTTCAATGAGTTCAGGGTATAAAAAGTTACTCAATTTAGTCAATTAGCTCTCTCTGAAACCACGAGCAGCATAAGAGTAAGTGAGCATGCACAAGATTACAAAGAGCAACAGTAACAAAATCCTGAGCGTAACGAATTTTATGCTCACTGAGCAAACGATAAAGTCAAATGTTATCAATGTATGTATGCCAGCGGCGTTAAGAGAGCAAGTGCGTGTGTTGAGTGCTGACCATTGGAAATAGCAATTCAGTCAGTATTTTAAAATAGCTGTATTATTTTCCAGCCAAGCCAATCCCAATTCTTGCTGAGCACCTCGTTCATTTGGAAACTGACTTAGGCAGTGAGCGGTTGTGTCTGCGCAAACAGTTTATTTTCAAACACCTACAACATACCTATGACATCTACTAACATTCATACATACATGTTTAGGCTGTACCAATGGAAATATAGTCTCTTTTATTCTGCGCATTTGAGGTGACAAATGAAC
Organism: Scaptomyza reducta; assembly: GCA_035044485.1. Classification (NCBI taxonomy): domain Eukaryota; kingdom Metazoa; phylum Arthropoda; class Insecta; order Diptera; family Drosophilidae; genus Scaptomyza; species Scaptomyza reducta. The sequence goes on along the minus strand of JAWNNV010000781.1, from coordinate 74,283 downwards.
TGCATATTTGTTTACCGTGATCTACGCAGATAGATTAAAACTGTGTCGATTACCGTGTTAAATCAACTTAAAATTCAGTGTGATATTAACCCCGTAAGACTCAGACACGTGCTTGCTATTTAGCAAACGCATAACCACTTGGCAACGCCACGTGTTATATACTTAATGAAAAAATCTTTTAGTTTTATATTATGTGCATTAAAACAGTAAAAGTATTTTAAATAGGCACAAATTTTGTCAAAAAAGTTTAACAAATTAAAACAACCTAAAAAAATGCCTTTATAGTAACCCAAATAAAATTTTTTTTTAAGTATTTAATGCATGATGTTGAAGCTATTTACATTTTTCAAAGATTGCAATGGGAAAAAAAGGATCCACTAATTTCTTAGTAAGGAACTCGAGCAAAAATTGTAAAAATTTTAATTTTCACAAAATGATAAATTTGAAGTGTTTTTTCGAATTTTCTTTTCATTATTTTGTCTATAGTGTTAAACGCAATTTCCATGTTTTCTAAATGCAAGATTTTATTGTTATCAATCACATGCATATATCGAAAACGGAAAGAGCTATCAAAAATTTGATACAAACTTGTACCGCCCAGCGCTTAGACGAGATTATGACATGGGTATATCGACTTGACTGTTGACGCTGATCAAGAATATATATATATATATTTGGGGTCGAAGATATTTCTTCTGTCTGTTACATTGTTTTGCACAAAACTATTATATTACAAAACTATTTACCAATTTTCAATAAGTTCAGGGTATAAAAAGTTACTCAATTTAGTCAATTAGCTCTCTCTGAAACCACGAGCAGCATAAGAGTAAGTGAGCATGCACAAGATTACAAAGAGCAACAGTAACAAAATCCTGAGCGTAACGAATTTTATGCTCACTGAGCAAACGATAAAGTCAAATGTTATCAATGTATGTATGCCAGCGGCGTTAAGAGAGCAAGTGCGTGTGTTGAGTGCTGACCATTGGAAATAGCAATTCAGTCAGTATTTTAAAATAGCTGTATTATTTTCCAGCCAAGCCAATCCCAATTCTTGCTGAGCACTTCGTTCATTTGGAAACAGACTTAGGCAGTGAGCGGTTGTGTCTGCGCAAACAGTTTATTTACAAACACCTACAACATACATATACCTATGACATCTACCAACATTCATACATACATGTTTAGGCTGTACCAAGGGAAATATAGTCTCTTTTATTCTGCGCATTTGAGGTGACAAATTAACTGCATATTTGTTTACCGTGATCTACGCAGATAGATTAAAACTGTGTCGATTACCGTGTTAAATCAACTTAAAATTCAGTGTGATATTAACCCCGTAAGACTCAGACACGTGCTTGCTATTCAGCAAACGCATAACCACTTGGCAACGCCACGTGTTATATACTTAATGAAAAAATCTTTTAGTTTTATATTATGTGTATTAAAAAAGTAAAAGTAGTTTAAATAGGCATAAATTTTATCACAAAATTAATAATAAATTAAGAAATTATTTTATGTGGAGGTTACGGTGACAACCCAAAAAAAAAAGAAGCCTTTATAGCAACCCAAATTAAAAATGTTTGTTATCTTTTAAGTATTTAATACATGATGTTGAAGCTATTTACATTTTTCAAAGGGTGCAATGAGAAATAATGGATCCACTAATTTCTTAGTAATGAACATGATCAACAATTTTTAACAATTTTAATTTTCAAAAAAACGATAACTTAGAAAAATGTTTTTCTAAAAAAAATGTGATGCTCGACAATTGGTAAAGACTACTTCTCTTTATGAGCTTGAGACTTGCGTGGCTTGGGCTCTGGCGGATCAATAAGGTTGCCATGACGTACAACATCAATATGGCCCAGACGTATCATTTTTTCCTCCCAAATAGAAATTAATGTTCTACAAGGCAAATAAGAATAAACATTAGAAATATAAATACAGGTTATTTGAGACTTAATATGTTTCTGCGTACTTGTACTGATCAAGCTCCTTGCGTGACTCCCGCAGGTACACGGCCTTCTCTTCATCGGAGAGCCGCGTCCATTTAGCCGTTGCCTTCTGATGCCATTCGCGATATGTTTGTTCTGGTGTTTGCGGCGTGTTCGTGCGCTCACTGGCTACAAAACGCAGAAAAGCGGATGCTGGCTTCTTAGGGCGCCCGAGCTCCTTGACGCGTTTTCGCAGCTGCTTTCGCTCTTTGGCATCATTAATGTCTTGTTTAATCTGCTTTATTTCGGCGCGTTGCTCGTCAGTCAGTTTTGCATCGTACTTGGTGCGCTGCTCCAGGTAAATCTCCTGATCCTTTTTGTACTCTGACTGCAGGCGTTCCTTAAGCTTGGTATCGACAACCACCCAGTTCTTCGACAGTTGCTGCACAACCTCAATTGTGGTTATCTTTGGATTTTTTGCAATTAACTGAGGACGCATTTCACGCATGAAGCGAAAGTATGGCGTCAGCGGCTTCTTAGGTCTTGGCGGCAGTCCAATCTTCTCCTCTAGCGTCTTTGAATGATGCACTGAACTGTGGCTAATGCTAGAAGCGGCCAGAGGTCTGTGTGCGTTTGACATGGACATGGGCGTAGGTGTGAAATTGTTGTTGATTTGATTTGTATGTGCAGTATCTTGGGTTTTGGCTACAACTTGCCTGACTTTGCTTATTAGCGAGCCGATGATGGAGCCCCGCGAGAGCAGCGTCGTTGCGTAGATCATACTCAGTTTTTCGTATTTATTCGGATTATAATAACTAATTCTAAGTTTATTCACTGTTTTCACAACTTGTTGAATTTACAAGGTAAGGAAGTTTACGTAAAAATGCGTCGATTTTCTAGAGCTGAGAAACTATCGTTTAAAATGTAGAGAAAGCACTATCGTTGGCGAATATTGTGTCTCAGCATGTAATATAATGTGCTTGCTGTCATAAATAAAATTGATATATATATATGTAAATAAATATGTCAAGCCATTTTTGATCACATTTACCAATATTGCAGTGGTCGATTTTACCAAAAGCATGTATGAAAAATCAGTAGGTGTGCGACACTATCGATAACAGCCATTATCTTATTTTGAAGTGAGTTGGTCGCTAGGTGGCGCTAGTAATACATTTGAGGTGCATAGATGGCGCTGTTTGCAAATAATGTTTTAGAGATGACAGAAGTGTGATTATATATGGGCGCGTAATTTTAAATTAATTATATCTCTAATATACATATACAGCTCTAATGTTAATTTTATTTTTTTCGTTTAGTAAAAAAAGTTCAGTTTTGACTTTCTGCCTTGAACTTATTGTGCAGACAATTGTTTGCTTAAATCAACCAGATTATTGGTAATCCGGATATCAAACTTTCTGTGCGTTAATGGCTGTCAAAGTTGTTGTTGCAAATGCGGCTGTTGACAATTTGTCATTGGCAATTGTTACTTAGTGTCGATGTTATTATTTGTCAGTCGCTTTAGGCCAATTTACTTATTGTTATAAAGTTTAGTTGTTATTATTTGTCAGTCGCTTTAGGCCAATTTACTTATTGGCTTACTCCACATAGCGCAGTAGGTGTCGCAGCAAAGAAAAGTGTGCAACAAATCTACTTTGACGACCATTTTCCTAACCGACCTGTTTCCACTTATATAGGAATGTACATACATAAGTATATATGCACATTATTTTTTCCAACTTCCGTCAAGTGCGCCTAACAAAGTTGGTTCAGTCGGCTCCCAGCCACATTATGTAACGCTCTTGCCAATTGCTGTTTACCGTCTTCTGGTCTCCGATTTTTACTGGCTAGCCCTCGTCGCTGGCGCGTTGCTCATACGCCCCTGTGCAATCGCTACTGCAATGGTGCCTAGTGTGGTCATTGTGCACTCGCCTGACACAAATTCTTTAGTGCTGTCGGCATATGTTGCAAGTTTTTGGTTGTTTTGCGCGAAAAACCAACACAGTACACATAACAAGTTTTTTCTTTGCAGTTCGATTTGTTGAGGCAATTATCAAATGCGCTGGTTGCCATTTTTTTTCCTACCGTTTCCTTAGTGATTGTGGACGTGCTGTAGTTTCGTGTCTGGCAATGATAAGCGAAAACAAATTGTTTGTCCAAAGTTAAGTTAAACGCTCTCGAGTAAAAAGCCCATCAGAAATTGACCCACGAACAGGCAAATAAAATTCAACAAATAAAACAAATGTACAAAAAAACAAAATAAAAATTTTTTCTTCAAACTTTCTTTTTATGCGCAACTTTAAGCTGCCTCTTTTTTAACCAAACATTCGTCGAGTCTGAGCTACGTTTTTTTGCTGCTTCATTGATTTTCATTTACACGGCATTTTTAGGACAGTGACGCCGACGCTCTACGCTGATGAGGTTACAAAAAGAGTATTAAAATTTACCTGTCTTCTGGCCTGACCCAAAGAAAACAGTGTGGTCTTGACTGCTGGCTGTTTGAAAGAGCGGCTCTTTGCATCTGCGTCATTGTTTTGATTTTGTCGCTTTGTTTTGCTAGGCATTTGATTTGGCCATTTGCATACCAATTAAAAATCATTGCAAATGAAATCAATATTCAACAAAGCGTTTCGTCTGCTGCAATTTGCGCAAGACATTGTCGTGCAAACGCTTTCACTGGTCTCTAATAGCCGCTCGACTTCTTGATAGTGTGCTCACAATTAGCATAAATGCAGTGCGTCTTACATAAGCTACTTTGATTTGACACGGCATCAATATCGCTAAATCGCAGCATGCGATTTTCTAATTTTGTATGATCTCGACGCGGCCCGGCACGTTGAAGGAAATGTGTAAATTGAGCATATGAAAAAAGTTTCCACTGGTACACAAAGTAGTTGGTAAATGAAGTAACGTATGGCATAAAGTATATTGTGGATCAATTTCACCATTCAAAAAGATGAAAAAAAGTAATTTTTAAATTAAATGAAATAATATATAATAGTCATCCTGAGGACAAAATTTGATAAGCGGCTCAAGAGTTCATAAAAGTTCATCATTGTTAATAATTTATAGCGGTTTTTGCTGTCGTTACTAATTTGACGCTAAGTCTATGTCATTTGTACAAATAACGTAGTTTGTTGCCCATATCACTGTATAGAGGTATTTAACTTAAGTCTTAATGAAGTGACATAAAATGCCCATTGTTAAGTTAACACACAGTAGGCGTATGTGTAGTCAACGGTCCCGTAACACGGAATTTAATATCGCATTTATGAATTAAATAAGATATATGATTTGATAGATATATTGATTAATTTTCAATTATCATTTCGGCTCTTATTTTTAAGTTGTTTTAAATTTCAAATGATCTAGACTTAAACATATTATTATCAATTTTAAATGTAAGTTAATGTGGTAAATTAGTAAATTTAAATGTACGATTATTTTCATCTGGTTTTTGTCAAGGCAGTAGGCAAGTTCGTTGCCTTTGTATCAACTGCAGCGCAGGTTTTGCTCAGTTTTTTTCAACAACTGATGATAAAACCACAGCAATATTATATATTACAGTTGCAATGCTCTCTCACGTTGATTATATATATTTCTCTCTTCTCTCTCTTTGTCTCTCTTTTATATGTGTGTACTTCGATACGTTATGTCTACTTTTTGGCAGCTCTTGTGTTCAGTGCGGGCTTCGCATGCTTTCAGTTTCGTTTTTAACTTCGGCGCGTTAGGCAGCACAAGCAACAGCGGCAGCGCCATCAAATCAACAATAAAATAACAAATAAACAACCGTGTACTATGTGCGATTTATAAGCTAACTTATAAACCGAATTACGTGATTTGTTTGTGCGCGTGCAGTGTTGTCATTGCCTTCATGCTAGTAAGCATTGCTGTCGCCGTTTTCTTTGTCCACGTCTACAAGCGTAAGCGCCTCGTGCCAAAGACAGCTGTTAGAGTTGCAGCTGTCAGAAACAGCGGCATAAAGCAAGCGAGTAATCGGCATTAACAAAACATCATTAAAGCTACACAAAGATTTTTAAAGTAACATAATCGATGCGAACATGAGGTTCGTTGCTTAAGTCTTTTGTTTCTTTCTGCACTGTGCGGACGCGCGCAATAAACGAAACAAAGTGTAGAGCAGAAAAAAGAAATAAACACGACTGTTTACTAGCCAAACCCAAAAGACAAACCAGTTGTGCAACTATTTTTAGTAACTATTGACTAGAGCGCTTCCACCGCGGGCACTTTAAACGTATTACGAAAGTCAAAAGAATCGAAAAAAGCAATCACAATGGCGCCAAAGAAGGAAGCAACCTTGAGCCAACAGCAACAAAGTCATCAACAGCAGCAGCAGCAGCCGGTCATGGACTTGGAAAGGATAAAACGACATTTCAGTTGGTCAGATTCAAGTGCCATGTGAGTCACAGTTATACATGCCCATAAGTTTTTATATAAATATTGTTAACAATGATTAGCCATTTAATGGCCCCAATAATTCGGCCAATGTAAAGCACTAAAACGGAACTCAGTGCGAACCAAATAAAATTAACAAGCGGAATTTCCAACGAAAACAAACCAAAGTAGAAGCGATCTTTGCTCTACCCAACTATTCGCCAACTAGCTGCAAAACAAGTGGTTGTCTTAGAACAAATTTTTAATTTAGTTGTATTTCTAATTCTAATTTCTAAAAACTTCCGTTGTTATCAAAAGTTTGAGAACTTATAATTAGTTACACTGGGAACTGTAAAAGTGAGAAAAAAATTATCTGTCATTTTTCGCGGATAGTATTACTCATTGCTTATGTTTTTTTTTTGTTGTTACTAAATTAAAATTAGAAGTCAGATTGGCAATATCTGCTCTAGTTATTTTTTATTCAATTTTTTTTCAAATTTTGTTAGTGGTTTTTAATTTCTGGAGATATTTGTGATAAACTACGCCCATGTCAAGTTTGATTCAAATTATCAAAATAGTTCTTTTGGTTTCCGAGACACATATGTTACAGATAATAATCAAATGTTGAATATTCGAACTTGCTAGGATTCAGGGTATATCCTAGTCGAGCTTTGTCTTGTTATTCCCAAAAAACTGATTTTACTGGTAAATTTACCAAAACAAAAAGCTTTATAAAATCAAAATTGTAAATATCTAAGGAGAGTTTGTACATTTACTTGAAACGTGAATCTTAAGCTCGATTTATAAACAGAGCTCTAAGCGAGGTCTAAGTGTCCGATGACATCACTAAGTATATTTGTTAGCACATTTTAAAACGATAATTGACTGCTCTGCACTCAGTTAAAAAATGTACAAACCAAAAATATTATATAATTGTACAAAAGGAGACTAACAGCACAAGTGAGGCGCTGTCCTTGTGTAATGTCAATTTTTTGTTTCTTTTTTTTCCTGCAGATAATGTACACGTCATGCTTATTAAGCTTTATGTTTTAATTGCACTTCAGCTAAGCAACAAAAAATAAAGATGGTGAAATTTGCAATTACATAAATACATATCACAAGTGTGAGCATTTGTAGACTTATTTCTGAGTATTCACACATTGTTATATATACATGTGTATGTGCGTATAAATAATCACTTGTATGTGGATAGATAAAACGACGTCAGCTGTGTTTAAGTTGAAAAGCCTTTAAATAGAACCGAGTAACGAATCGTTTTTGGGCTTGGCAATGCTTGAATTTAAGTGTTAGTTGCTTTTAATTTGACTAATTGTATATTTCAATAATTTCACTACCTGCGAGCACCCTACACGCAATAAATAACTCAAAAATTACCATTATTATCATGAACTGAACAACGTATTATAATACATCCGGCCAACAGTCGCAGTAAAAATGTGTGAAAGCCATTCATTTGCGACGTTTTGCTAAGCAAGTTTCAGATTTCGAAGATGTTTGGGATTTTTATGCAAACACTCGTTTTTTGTATGTTTACCATTAATTTATATCGCATTGCTTTAATTTTTGTGTGTGTGCATGACATAATATATCAGCATTAAACAAACTTTTGAAATAGCCTATCAAAATTTTGGATCTTTACTGTGGAAGCTTTATCGAGCTCGGGTGACAGTTACGGTGCTTAAGGCCGCACTCATTAGACGATTGTTAATATTTCACAGCGCCATTTCCTCATAAACGAGTTAAAATTGAAAATGATTTTGGTTGTCCAGCGACAGATTGTGGCGTGCTCGTAATTGTTGCTGCTCTCAATGCTTGACTACCGGTTACGCCTACACAGACACAAGGTGTGCTGTTTTTGAACGCGCCTCAATGTCAGTTCTAATTGCCATGCAATTAAATACCAACGTCAATATACTTGTTAAAATTGTAATCTTAGCGATTATATAATTTATAAAAATGATCAAATTTGTTTTAGTTTCAATTTCATCTAAATTGGTCTTTAAAAAGATAAGCAGGCTGACAGCTTTGCTTAAAAGGGCGATTTATAGCAGCCAGCTAAAAAGCTTTTTTCTTATTGAAAGCTTTGAGGAAACTTACAAATAAATAGCACCAGGTGGCGCTGAACAATTTTAAAGCTTCAAAAAGCTTGACTTTTATTTAGCAACACACACACACACTATATCAGCTATATATATATATATATATTATATCTACAAACGTAAGCCTTAACGCGAGTCGTTTTTAATGGGCTCCACAGATCAAAGTCGCCCAGCGATGTTGAAGCAAACATTACTCTGCTAGCAACAATAATCATACTAACGTTAAGATTGACACTGAAAACGTTCATTGCGCCTTCTCAACGATTTTTTGTTCACAGTTTAGAACATGTTGCCTTCTCTTCTATGTGGAAATTATAAGTTGTCAAATTAAAGATCATTTTGACTTGTTTAACCCATTGGCTATTTGGGTATGTGGTTAAATCTTCATAGTCTCTAAGGTCATAGAAATTACTAGGAAATGAGGAGTCAGCAGCATTTGGCCATGTCTAAGCTGAATTTACGCATCTGTCGGAAGTCCCACTTGATTGCGTCTTAAAGTTTTTGAACAACCTCTGCACATATTGAGAGTGTGCTGAAGTGAATTCTTATTGTTAAAACAGTAAGTGAACCCAATCACGTTGCGTTCCTGAATTTACATATTACAAGACTGTCACATAAATTTTGCACTGTTTTTGAACATACAAAGGATACACAAGTTCGTAAACGGTAGTATAGATCTATTAATCATACATCACACCTCAGTGACATGTTTGTTAGTGAGTCTTTCTTGTTCACAGTACGGAATTTTTGCATACTATTCAGTACTTTCACCCAGTGTCAGAAGACCACGCATTGTTTTAGACCGAACACTACAATTTTGCGACTATTTTTGTCTATTTGCGTTTGGCATTAACGGTTTGGCTTGTACGCTAATTGGCTTAAAAGTGTCCGAAATGTTAACATAAAAAAAGGCGTTGCACAAGCGGCTCAATCAATTTTATTTTATTTCTTTTTTGCTCTGCAAAATATTTGAGTCAAATGCCGAGCATTGTGCGCCAAAGTTTTCCCTCGCATAATTACAAACACAATGTCCAAACTTCGAGCGCATTGTGACTACGCTCCACTAGCTTTTTGGGCTTTAGTCGCTGCTTCGTACCAAGTATCTTTTGCTCATTTGCCAGTCGAATTTTACAAAAGACCTTGACACATTTGGGACTTGTGTATTTGTATACGAACCTTTGGCCAAGTCTCGACTAGCTTTGTGCAATCGACGAGAAAAATACCAACAATATAAAGCCCACGTTAAGTTCAGTTTTCAAACAAACCGAGCCACAGATAAAACACAGCAGCAAAATTAACCAAACTATTGCAATTTCCTTAGTGCGTGTGGCTCTTATAAGACAAAGAGACTCCAAATTGTAATAAATTAAGCTGCTTGCGTCTGTTGCTCTTTACCACTGTGTTGGTGGATTTAAGCGCTGCAGCAAAAACTGAACCCAAACTCTGCTACAAGAATTGCATAACATTTGGCAAGCAACAACAGCTGCCACAACAAACCGAAATCGCTGAAACAACAACAAGTGGTACAACCGGACCATTGAGCGTGCTGTTTTCTTAGAGATGAGAGGCATGTCGTGAATAAGTTTCAGGTAAAATCATAAGCTTAATTTTTTTTCCCCCTAAAGTTTGCAAAAATTCTATGAAATGGGTTAACTGCGTTGACTACTTTCGATCTCTTGTCAACTTGGCAACTTTTAGGGAAGTAGTAAAAACAAAAGTTTCCACCAAATAACGCCAATCTACGGACTCCACGCTTTTAGCTCTGTATTGGCACGATCGAAAGCTTTACAGACACTTAAAGCTTTGCGACCAGGTGGCAGCTGCAATAAACTGGTGAACGGAAAAGACACAAATGCAAAAATAGGTGATTAGGACACATCAAGCAAACAAGTTTCAAGCGAAAGGAAAAACTTTTTGCATATGAAATTTTTTAGGCCGCCAGCAACAAGAGCAAAGTGTTTTAGGAGTTCACTTTAGATTGAAATTGCGCTTACAAATGCAATTAACTTGGCGCTGCTGTTGCACAGTTTTATGCTCTTAAGTTGCACATTTATAGAGAGGCAACAACGAGTCAGCTTCTCGGCGTCTTCGTCTACTCCATTATGCCGCTGCGACCTTGTGCTTATTTATACAGCACTCTTAACAAAACTGAAATAAAATTGGATACATGAATGAATGGGCATGGACTTGGCCTGCCTGTCTAACTGTTCGTCTTTCTGATGGTCTGACATAAAATGCGATGAAGTAAACAATACAAAATGTAAATTTTAAAAGCTGGCACATTATAAAGCCAAATGCTGACACTTGCTGGCATCGAAGCCTGCGACGAGTTGTTGTTAAATTGATGCCATGGGCAAAACTAAAAAAAGTGTCAACCAATTTCTTTTAACTGTTTACCATTTGTGTTGGCTGTTATTATATGTTATGGTATCTTCTTCTATTTATTGTTGCACTGACCACGTTGGGAAGTCAACAAACTTGTTCAAGGCGTAGCCACAACCATCGTCATATGAATTGTCAGAAAATGTTACAAGCAGTCGAAAAAACAGAAAAATAAAACGTCGATTGCTGGAAAAAAAATAAATAAAAATAACTTTTAGAAAATTTCAAGCTTTACACACAATCTGATTCGATGGCAACTTATCTCCCCAAATAGTCGAAGCCAGTTGCGTTTTTAATTATTTGATTTCGTAAAGTTGCCCTATGTATGAGGGAACATTATCGTTCTCATCTCAATGTTGAAGGTCTCTTAAAATCTTTAAAAACTAACGAGAAAAGTACTTGAAGATTTTTAATTGAAATAATAGAAATAATTTAGCTTTGTTCTAAATCAAAATGGCTTTAGACTAACCCAATGCATAAACTATGGCTATAGAAATCAGAGAAGACAGCAGTGATTTATAAATCTCTGATTACAACATACTATAGACATGTGTTTATATTTTGGTAATAATGAGGTGCTGCAGGGGTAGGTTGAAACTCACTCTACAGGGCACATTAGCACGTTGACAGTTTTAAAACGATGTCAAGTTCGTCGAAAACGACTACGGGCTAGATTTTTTATTGTGTAATGATATGTTTTTTAAATAACATTTATTTGACTGCAATTACTGGGTAGCGCCGCAACGAGGATGTTAACAGCAAATAAATTGTTCGCAAGATCACTTTTATGCGGTATTAACATGTTTACAGTCGTTGTATGCTGCATATGCAATATGTATTGAGAAAGTTGTTGTTGCTGCCGAACGAACTTAACTTCGTTCAAAATACGGCAGCATATTTTATTATTTTGATATATAAAACGGTTTTCAGCAGGGCTTGAAATGTACTTGTGAAAAGGGGAAATTTGCATATCATTAAAAAAGGGCAAACTGCTAATGCTTTATTGGTTCAGGGTATAGTCTAGTCGGGATTTCTCGACTAGAGCCTTCTTATTTGTTTTATACAACATTTTTGCAGTGACCAAAAATTAAAATTGTATGCTCGTTTTATTACAACACAAAATTTGAATGCGGCTTTTGCCCAAAAAACACAGTTAGTCATATTCAATGTCAACGACGCCTTAACTTTTGTACGATGTTGAATGGAACGAACACCCAATTTTATTTGTAAGGCAGATAAGCCAAAATTAAATAAATGAGTCCTAATGAAGCTTGGTACATAAAAACCGGTATATTCAAAAAACTTAATGGCCAAATTTGCGATACAGTTTTAAATCTAGATTTTATTTTAAAATAAAATTTAAATTAAATATGTAATAAATTTATATTACTTATATATCCCGCTGTTTGGGTTGTCATATTCCTTGTACCTCAAGGTGAGGGTCCCAAGCTAGTAACACATATATGGCTGACACTGAAATTGTTCAATTCTGGACTCGTTCATTACCACTTTTAGTAGACTAAATGCATAAAAATTGGCCTCGACCATCCTTGAAAACTTAACAAGACAAGAAAAATTAAATAATAGAAATGAAAAACAAAACTTAACATATTGACATGTTTTGACTGCAATAACGGCGTTTGTCAAAAGAGCTAATCAAATAATTTATGGGTCTTAATGATTATTTTGTTTTTTTTTTTCATTGTCCAAATCCTGAGCCTAAAATCAAATTTTTCATCTACCTGTTCTGAATTGAAATGCGTTTATTAATAAGCAAATACGTCAGTTTTTCCGGCTTCAATTGGAGTTTGTCTGCCTGTTGGCTAAACAGAACCTGACTGTGTTCAGCAGGTGATGCAATGCCGGAGAGTCAGTGAATAGTGAGTATATAAGCGGTTTGTCTGTTGCAATTCTCGTTGCGCACAAGAGAAGGCAGAAGCTAGCGCATTTTTTTTATGCACAGCACGTAAAGCAACTGCCCCAAGGTCGTCGGGTTACATAAAAGTAGCGCGGCAGCCGCTGCGTCAACGTCACTACAACGACGTCAAAAAACCCAACAGCCGCTGAGAAACCCTTTTGTGCTATGTGCCCTTAGAGCGTGCACATGCTAAATGCTCTGAAGGTGAACGAGTTGATACTGCCGCCATGCAAAGGAGCAACAAGCGAAGCCAACAAACTTAAACAACAAGCAACAAGCAACATATGCTCAAAAATCACCAGACCTCACACGCTCTTTCTACAAGCAAAAGCAAAGCCAGTTTAACTTGAGTTTGAGCGTTTTTATGTTATGCTTTGTTGAGCGGTTTCGATCGCATTAGTGATTTGACTGCTGCTCAGCTTTCAGTTGTCTTTGTAACAGCAGCAAGACAACACGTAAATCAACGATAACTCTCTTAAACGCGCTTCAAATTGCGCACCACACGCACGTGCAAAAGTGCAGCAGCCTCGAAAAACAACTCAAATACAGCTCTCTCTCCCTCTTTATATATATTATATATAAATTGACAAAGTGTAAAGTGCAAAGCTGGCAGCATCGCCGACGTCGTAGAGTATCAGCGGAGCTCAGTTCTCTGCTTGGCCAGCGACTTGAAGTCAGTCTTAGTCGCAGCTTAAAGCGAAACGCACGCGTCTACGAACTCGCTCCCGCACTTCCGAACGCCGCGCTGTTTACTAAAAAGATAAAGAGTGACATCGATAGAGATATTAAGTGTGCCGACATTATTTAATACAGCAACAACACAAGGTATTTTTCGTTGGTATAAAACGCGTGAATGGATACTGCTAGATTCAAGTTTGTGTCTTAAGTCTTCTGTCATTGAAATTACAGGAAAATCACACACTCCTTATATTAACTTTTGCAAACATTTGCACAGTTGACGATACTTAACGACTCCCTACATATACATATACCTATTCAGACATTTAAACACACAGTGACAATTGGACAGGAAACTTCTGCAGAACGCGCATTGTAAGTGGAAATTTGCTAAATAAACAATTTTGCGTTTTAGTACTTGGAATTTGACGAATTGACACATTGACGTGCCAAGTTGAAGGAAATCATTTTGCAAACAGCCCTAAACAAAAAAAATACGGCTTAAAGTATTCAACAATAATATATATATATATATACTCTCTTCAAAACAAATGGCCGTCACTTTGTCGTCTGTTCTTAAAGACGACAATTACTTTGTGCACACTACCATTGTGTCAGATCTCCAACATCGTTCACATAACCGAAAAAAGAATAAAGAAAATAAAAACGAGCTTTGAGTTCGCCCAACGTGACAGGTCCCCTGCCACACCCCTTCCCAGCTCCACGTTTTCTTTTGTTTATTTTAAATGTGCACATGCTTGCCATCCTCACCGCATACAAATGGACAGATTCAACGCTGTTAGAATATTTGCAAATAAATATAGCCGAACGATTCAGATGCGGGCATTCATTTGCTTCAAATCCGGACTGTAATTGACTATTATTATATTAGGGTGCGATTCCCAAATACGAATAGAATGTTTGTTATTCAGATTCAGGAATAGACATTATTGTAAAATTCTTCAATGTTAAGAACACTGGCATTTACCGTTGAAAGTTGTGAAACGAATTTTATGTTTGTATTTGTGCCTGATAAGTGACTTGTTAATTACTATTATCCGCTAAATTCTCGTTCATATGTAAAAAGTCAAAGTCTGAGTTGTTGGCCTTGATTATTATTATTTTTTCTGTTTCGTTAAACCCGTTAACTATGTGCTGTGTTTTTTGCAATCTAATCTATATTAGAAATTTAAATTGCTGTTTAGCTTAAGTTAAGTTAGAACTAAACGATAATATACTTTACTAACGACAGGATAATCAAATGCTATATGCAGTTTTAAATATTAAGTTTAAGAAAACTATTTGAAACTAGCCAGAAAACTTTGTTGACTTGAGTTTGCAGGTCGTTTCTAATTGGCTATAATTAACAACTATAGCGACAATGACTGCACTGAGCAAGAGGTCAACAGTAATTTGCTAGCTCGCCCGGCACTGCAGCTTAAAGATTCGATATAAGCCAGTTTTATCTGCTAGTTGACGTATTTGTGCTTTTGCTAACAATTTTGAACAAAGTTCAGCTTAAATAGCTATGTGCCTTTTTTTGCATTTTCATTGCATAGCCACAACACCGATGGAAATATTTTTAGATACAGACAAAGATATATTTGTATATAGTTATAAATGTATGTACATATAACACAGTAAAAAATGTAGGAGTATTGTGTTTGAAGAAATGCTGAACTGCATTCATTGCCGCATTTTGTGCACCCAACGACCTTCGTCGGGGACCCTGAAAATTTGTTGTCAAGGTTTTCTTTCTCTCGCTGCGTGCACTTTCGAAGTGTAGACCGCTTAATACTTCAACTTGAACTGGTATTTTCGGTTTTTATACTTTTGTTTCGGCTTTTTTTTTAGA
The DNA here is from genome assembly GCA_035044485.1 of Scaptomyza reducta. Taxonomy (NCBI): domain Eukaryota; kingdom Metazoa; phylum Arthropoda; class Insecta; order Diptera; family Drosophilidae; genus Scaptomyza; species Scaptomyza reducta. Next base: position 59,004 of record JAWNNV010000781.1, on the reverse strand, counting down.
TTTTTAGTTATTACTTCTTTAATTTTTGTATTTTTTTGTTGTGTTTGTGTGCTTGTCACAAGCAGCCACGTTTTGAGCAAAGTTCAAGGCGTATTTATATGGTATAATTCAAATTTTCATTAGTTTTTGGCTGTTTCTGAATTTCGATGCGTTTGATCCAAAGGCAATAGCGTTTTTTTAAGGTCAATATTATTCTCATTATGGAATTTTATAATTATAGTGTTTTCAATTAACTTAGTAGTTACTAAACTAATTAAAACAGTTAACCGTCGATTTTATTAATTTTTCATAGTTAGGGCAGTATTTTTGATGAGTGTTTAAATCTCTGGCTAAGCGTGTTTGAATTAAATTGTAACTCGTAGCTTGGCCATTTAATGATATTGTCTAATGGATCAATTAAAAACGCTTTGCATCTAAAATGAAGGCAAGCTGATCGCTTGTGATTTGAACGTCGGAAAGTCTTGGCCCCTGCCTGAACTCCTAATGAACGACCACGATGACATGACAGCTTAAAGTTATTAAATTATTGTTGCAATAATCTCATAGAACTGTCAGCATCATAACATACTGAGTTTTAAATCAATATTAAAAATGTAAAATTAAAAAAAAAATGCCTCTTGTCAACATTTCAGAAAATTAAAAATTCAATTATACCTTCTGCAAGTGTGCTCAAAAGTGGGAAATAGTTGTTAAAGTTCTCGTGAAGTTTTCAATCCATTGAGTCCATTTACGTTTCTTTATTGTGCTATAGTCACTTATGTAATGCCAAATGGTAATTGGAAAAATTATTTATTAATTGTGGCAATTGTACATTCTCTTTCGTAGCAACAATTGTGTTATTAAATCGAGCTATGAGCCATAGACGGGTTTGTTCGAGTTGTGCTTGTCGTATACAGTTCTGCTAGTGTGTTTAAGGTTTAAATTACAATAGCCTAAAGCCAGGAAGCTGAATGGCTTGATTGCTTAATTCTCTGCTAAAAATGCTGACTATGTTGCATGGATGGCAATATTGCTGCACTGTTGTTGCGCGGGTGAGTATGGAAAAACCGCTTAACCAGTTACCTCAGTAACAAAGAAACTAACATAGCAAAGAGTAAATTAAACTCAACTGGTTTGCAAGTTGCTGCAATGGCCAAATGCTGAAGCCGAAGAAGTACAACTAGTTGCAGACACAAAACTGTGTCGCACACAGCTGCACAAACTCGCACTAACACGCTCATAAGCTGCGCACACTTAAACTCTAAGACGTGTCTGAAATTATGTCATCGAAAAATCAAGCAAAATGAAAATGAAAACGCTATGAAAATGCAAGAGCAAACACAAGACCCTAGTCAAATAGATAGCGAAAGTATTGCTTAGATATTGCCAACAGTTAAGTTAAATTTTGGCTATGCCGATTCTAAGGCTATAAAGCAATAACTGCCCTCTAGTGTATGGCCTGCCTTTTAATTCACTTTAATAGCTGTCACATGCCTCGGGCTGCTGCTGTTTACTTTTTAAACTCACGCACGCAAATCATCAGCATATAAATTATTGAACAGCTTGGCACTTGAACATTTAAGCAGCTATTCATAAAATCTGTTTTGGATTTTCCGGTAGGCAAGCAGATCTGGCGACGTAAGTAAAGCTATGTGAAGTCGTATGGAACTTGCAAAAATTTAAACGGTTACCTCATTAAATGATATATATTTGTATTTATTGTGTGTGCATTGTCCATTCAAAATAAGAAGTCGTTCGGTATTACTTAATATATTGGTAAGAAGGCTATTTTGAAGGTACTATACGAGCTTAGACCATAGATTTTACATAGATACATAAATCGCCCGCAATTTAATCATGTTTGAAATTATCGATAACTCTTCCCGTTTTGATGTACAAATAGTATCGATAGTAATACATTTTTTATTTTTAAAGTTTTTGCTTTTTCATTAGAAAATTTGGCAGAATTTAATTTGTAAAATAGCAGTCAAGGTATCTTTCAGTCGATGTTTCGAAGTTTTGACTCACTGAATATAACGTGCGAATCGTTTCTTTTTGCTATTGGCAGTCAGTTTGGTTTTATTGAATTATCTTTTTATGTGTGTGCGTGTCAACCTTATGTGATCGGTCGAAATTATTATTATTCGATGTTGCAGGTTTTTTTTATCACTTCTTTATAAAAGCGCTTGGTAAAGTTTTTGCTCATATATACACATACGTCACGCATCAAAGTGCAGCCAGGCGTTTGACTCTTAACGTTATAAAATACTGCAATTACAGAAATTAATTTGAGTGCATTTAATGGCGCTGACAAAATTTTCGAAGAACATGATGCTGTTGTCAAGTTTGAAGTTGCATGACCGGTGCTGCTCCGAACCTTGCCACGCCAAAACTTGGTTGACAGCCGGACCAACAGAACAAAACAAAATTAAAGTTAGGAAACAATCTTAGAGGTGCATTAGACGAAATAATGACAATGTTTTATAGAAAGTCGTTGAAAAACACCGGAGAGCATTGAAGTTAAGAAAGTATGCTCTATACGAGTCCACACACATACTTCCAAGCACAGACTGTACGCGTAATATACAGCCATTTCCATCTGTATGGAATATTGAAGATAAGAAAGTATGCACAATACGCTTACACACACTCACACATACTTGCAAGCAGTGACTGCACGCGTAAAGTATAGGGTTCAGGATATAGTCTAGTCGGGATTTCTCGACTAGAGCCTTTTCACTTGTTTTTAACTATATTTATGTAAATACATTTCAGCAATCGAAAAACTCAACTTGAGTATTGCAAAAGATTGGCCGCAACACACAGTTACGAGTTACGTAGTGTATTGTGTTTAATATTTGTTAAAAGTAAAGGCAGTGTAACTAGCACTTTAATAGCTACACAAAGGCCGACATAAATATCAAGATAACCAGCAAATACCCACTCAAAAAATCACAACAAAATGCAAATATCCACGTAAGTAAAAGTAGACATCAAAATAGCAGTACTAGCTGTGTTTACTGCAATCAAAGTTTAAGGTTAAACAAAATAAAAAGCAGTCAACTACATTTTTGTTCACCCACTGACATTTACCAATATGAGGATTGTGTATAAAACAACATTTAGCACCGTCAATTTAATAATGAGCTAATAAGCTCACTTTGGAAATTAGTTGGGTGGTCTACCTGCTGTTATTTTGTATTGCTTTTGTACTTTTCTACCCCCAAATATTGCATAATCCATTGCCTCCGCTCACTGCGATCACTCTCGCCTTTTGCTTGTAATGTGACTCTTTCTACACTTCAACCTGTTATAGCTTTTTCTCATTTATATTGATTTTGTGCAACGTTCGTTATGCTCTCTGTCCACACCCACGCCCTCGCCTATTGAAACCGCAAATATATATATTTCTTACAGTTTTTGAGATAGAGTCACCAATTGTAGTAGGAAGATAGCAGGCGACGGTCATCCGGTTGCGTCAAACTGCATCGTTTTCAATCGCTTTTGTTTTGTGAATGGCATCGTTGTATGTTTCAGAGAGTATCTTTCTTTGCATATTTGCGAAATATTTAAAATCCGTCTGTATGTATGAGCTCGTCGATCTCAACTCTATGAAAGCTAAAGACTCCAGAATTGGAACATAAGCTCTTCTAAGCCCTAGGCACTACAAACTTTTCAAATTTTTGATAACTCATCCCGTTTTGAATGTATACATGTAATTATTAACAATAAAATCTTGAAAAAGGAAAACTCGGATATAGCTTGAAACTATAGGCAAAGTAATGACAACCTCTGACATTTTTATTGAAATCGGTTAAGATACACCGGAGATATGGGAAATATAGGTTAAGTCAAGTATGCAGTAAACGCGGACACACACACGCTTGCAAGCACTGATTGTACGGGTTAAGTATAGGGTTCAGGGTATTGTCTAGTCGGGATTTCTCGACTAAAGTTTTCAGTGATAACCACATGCACAAACTATTCTGTGTTCTTAGTTTTCAAATCCGTAATTTATTTAACACATTACCACATTTTGTAAGAAGCTAAGTAGTTAAAGATATTGCGTATTTTTAAGTTATTCCATAAGCGGGCTTGGAATTTCCCGACGGGAGACCAATTGGAATCACACGTATTCATCGAAAGTCCAATTAACTAAGTCTGACAAGGTCGATATTGTCGCAATTCTCAGAGAGAGATGCGTGCTTTGCTTTTACTTGATTACATGCGATTATATAGCTCAATCATTATCTAGTTTGTATTGTTGCTGTTGTCACAATTGCAGCTCTACTTATGCAACTGCATTATTGATCTTTTTTAATATTCACTCACCTGGTACAACACGCCTATGCTGACTCAGCAACTGATTTTAGGAATAAAAAGAAAAACACAAAATACCTGAAAATGTTGTTAATCCCCGCTACAAAAAATTTAATAGGTACTGTAGGGTGAGCTCATAGTGTATGTGCGGACCTCTGACCATATTATAATTCCAAATTGCCAACGAAATATGTTGAACTCTGAAATTGGAACTTCTCTTTGTTTTGGTGTAGACTAACGTTTAAAAATATAAATAATATATTATAAAAACACACCTACAAATTGTATAATTTTTGTAACAGTATTCTGGCAGCCAAAAACATATAACAACAATAACAAGTAGTCGAGAAATTCCGCTAGACTATACCCTGAACCTTATACTTTACGCATACATTCAATGCTTGCAAGTATGTGTGTTGCACGCGTATAGTGCATACTTTCTTAGCTTCAATGCTCCATATCTCCGGTGTTTCTCAACCGATTTCAATAACAATTTTGTTTGTCATTTTTTCCTCTAATGTTTAAAACACCGCCTAAAAGTTTTTCAAATCCAAGATTTTGTTGTTATCGATCACATGTGTATATCGGAAACGGAAAGAGTTTATCGAAAATTTGAAACAACCTTGTATAGCCTAGGGATAAGGCGAGTCTCTAGCTCCTATAGTCTCTGAGATCGACGCGTTCATACATACAAACGGTCAGACAGACGGACTGATCAAGAATATCGGAGATGCTTCCGTTTGCCTATTACATACTTTTGCGCAAAACTATTATACCCTTTTTATCCATTTTCAATGGGTTTAGGGTTTAGGGTGTAAAAAGAGCTCTAATAGTAAATTAAATATCAAATCAACAACATACACAACGATAAAATTTCCAGCCAAAAATGTCAAGCGCAATAAAAAAAATTAAATAAAATGCTGGCTTGTTGTCATTATAAAACCTACTTGGCCTGACCTTGTTCATTGTTGACTGTACACACATACAGCAGCACACATAAATTTACGCAATTTACGCACACAATCAAAATATGTTGGCTCTGACTAAGTCGATAATAAACACAATACGCAAATCGAAAGACTCAAGCAACGAACTTGAAATACATTTCGTCAACGAGATACTGGTTATTGCTAGTAGTGACAGTCATTGTTGTTGTTGCTGCAGCATGAAATTTCCGAAATGAACTTCATATTCAGAATAAAGTTGGTCAAAACTAAATTTGTTAGGATGGAAAATGAAAATATCGTGTGATAGGCTTTGTGAGATAGTATGTGATTACTTTGCTGTTAGCGTCATCATTACCCATTGAGTAATTTGTCGGTGCTGTCTGACATCTCAACTTATACAAAATGCAAACATATGCCAGATGCCTAAATATTGATTCAATTGATTATCTAAAACCAACCGAAAACATTTGTGAAAACAGCGAAGTCGGAGCTGGCGGTCCATCAATAACCTTGAACTAATTTCTTATACATAGTTTGGTGGTATGAGTTGCGTTTTGTTAATGAGCTTAATGTCTCCAAAAATGTTAAAAAGGTGGGGATTTGATGTGTGTTATTATAATTAAAAGCTAACCAATAAGTTGCTTTCTTTGCAATAGAGAAATTTATTAAACTGAAAGCATGAAAGCTTGCATCTAACCTTGACCCAAATGTGGCACAATTGTTGCCAATTTTTTTTTACTGTTGGTATTATTGGAGCTTTCAAGCGATTCAATTAAACAGTTGCATCATATTTGCATTGCAATTTCACAATAAAAACAGTAAGTTAAAATGCAAAGGCAAATGCAATTATCCTAAGTATAAATAAAACTATTCGTTTAACGGCTGACCAACATGTCTATGGTATTGAACAATCTAACCGACTCTGACCATTAAGCCACTCACAGGTATTCAGTTACAAGCCCCAGTGTGTCTTTGAAAAAAAAAAAAACACAATGCGTTGAGTAAGAGTCTTCTATGAACAAAGCATTTTGATGCTCCATTGCTTTTGAACGTAGCCACCCTATACATTAAATTGAATAATTTGCCAATCTGCTTACGATTTATCATTTAAATTTGCTCTGTTATTAACATATTTGAATCTATGTTTTATTATTTACAGTGTCTCTACAGACTCCGTCATGGCAGCCACAAACAACGATGGTGGCACACAGCCGAGCTCCGTTACCGTTTGGGGTGCACCCGCAGCGGGTCCACGTAACACACAAGCTGCCGTATCAGTGCGACATGCCTTTAAAGCATATGGCAAGAAGAAGAACGCTAATCAGGTGTTAAACAATCTGAATATGACAGTACCCAAGGGCACAATGTAAGTACATTAAAATATATGTACATCGATTGCTAATCGAGATGTCAATGATACAATTAAATGTTGACAGCTTTGATTAGTAGACCAATAACATAGAATCGGCGAAAGTCAATCACACAAGCATGTTACATTATTCAAATCACTATATTTAACTTTATGTCATAGTAATATCGCTAATATATATGAATGTATAGAAAAACCATTCAATGTAAAAAAGCTCATTGTAATTACTATTTAATTTCATCATACAAGTATTTTCCGTGTGCACGCATCAAAGGTTACTTGATCGCTCGCAAATCTAATAGCCGTAATCAAGTGCATCTGTTTCCACGTACATAGAGGTAAACTTCCATCTAAATATACTCGGCAAAAATTTTCGAGCGTCTGGCAAATGAAACAACATTTTTGCATTATATTTCGATGCTGCAGTTAATTAAACGAGTTTTCTGGTTACGGTTTTGCAATGCTTGATATATATGTATATGCACATCTATATTTATAGTGACAGGGTTGCCAGAGGTGTTCGCAATGATAAGTTCATCAAGTAAACTGGCTTTGAAATCTTTATTTAGACTCAGCTTGTGAAAGAAAACAAGTAAAAAGGCTCTAGTCGAGAAATCGCGACTAGACGATACCCTGAACCCTATACCTTACGCTTACAGTCAGTGCTTGCAAGTATATGTGTGTACTCGTATAGTGCATATTTTCTTAATTTCAATGCTCCATAGCTCCGGTGTTTCTAAACCGAATTTAATAAAAATTACACAGATTGTCGTTATTTCGTTTAATTTCTCAAACGCCGTTTAAAAGTTTTCCAGATTGAATATTTTGTTGTTATCGATGTATAAATTTGTATAAATCCTCGACTGTTTTGTGGGTAAGAGAGTAGCCAGCTTAAACAACAGCTATGATTGATCAGTTTTGCCTTGACCTAGGTCAGTTGGCAGTCAATGAACTGCTCGCTGTGCTCAGAGTTGAACGCAGCTGGCTTTTTTAGGTCGCTTGGTCGTGACCAAGACACAGCGATAGTTGTTAGACTGTCGACTTTTTATGAAAAATATAAAATTCGAATTCAATAACAAACTGAAACTTGCGACTTACGTGCTGCAGAATATTGTCAGCGCTCGAAAACTAAAGACAAAAATAAATGGCTCTACAATAAAGTGATTACAACAACAGTAATAATAATAATCACTTTATTGTTGTGTTGTCAGTTTCGGCTGTTGCTCATGATGATTGCTAGTGTTTAGCTAAGAAGGTGGAGTCGTATTGCGGCATATGCTAGCCAAATGCGAAAACAGATCTCCGTTTTCAAGGTGAACATTTCGAAAAAATTCAACTTGAACTGCTAAAATTAACATTGACATCGCCGCTGACACGGCACAAATAACATCACATATCCGTACTAGCTTTTAAGTAGTACAATTACATATGTCTGACACGTCACTACTTATCTATCAATTTATCTCATTTTTGTGCTATGCAAGAGATCGCTGCGCTTGACGACTGATTAAAAGCCTAAATAATTACTTAAAACGTAGTGATGTGAGCATCACTCATCTTGTCCGTCATCTTTTAGCACTGTTTTTTAATAATTCACGTTTAAAGTACTTATTTTTTCAACATTCTTGTTTATTTTTTCATAGCTATGGCTTGTTAGGTGCCTCCGGTTGCGGAAAGACCACACTGCTCTCATGCATTGTGGGTCGTCGTCGTATGGACTCCGGCGAGATATTTGTACTGGGCGGAAAGCCAGGCACTCGAGGATCGGGCGTTCCCGGCAAACGCGTAGGTTATATGCCACAGGAGATTGCACTATATGGCGAGTTTTCTATTCAAGAGACCATGATGTACTTCGGCTGGATTTTTGGTATGGAGACAAAGGAGATACTGGAGCGCTTGCAGTTCCTGCTTGATTTTCTCGACCTGCCATCGGAAAAGCGTCTTGTTAAAAACCTTAGTGGTGGTCAGCAGCGGCGCGTCAGTTTTGCTGTCGCATTAATGCACGATCCAGAGCTTCTGATTCTGGATGAGCCCACGGTCGGCGTTGATCCGCTGTTGCGCCAGAGCATCTGGAATCATTTAGTACATATCACCAAGGCCGGCCAAAAGACAGTAATCATAACAACTCATTACATTGAGGAGGCGCGACAGGCGCACACTGTAAGTAATATTGGATTGGACAATCATCTTATAAAATTAACCTAATGTTTTAGATTGGCTTGATGCGCTCTGGCCATTTGTTGGCTGAGGAATCGCCTAGTGTTCTACTGTCGATGTACAAATGTATTAACTTGGAAGAGGTATTTTTGAAGCTCTCGCGCATTCAAAGCCAAAAGGGCGATGTTACTCATGTTAACTTTAGGTGAGTCACCAAATGGTGCTTAACATGATGCACGTTGCTAGGACTGTTATCAGTTACACTCACTTAATCTTTGATTCTCTCGATTTTCATTTGACCCGACACTCGCATGCTTGCAATCTATGTATCCATCCATCTTTGTGTATCTTTGTGTTCGTGTTCTTGTGCTTGATTTCAATGACAGTAACAACATCTCGTTGCATGCCATGGCCTTTGGCAGCAAGATGGACAAACCCAGCTCCAGTCAGGAGGGCGGCGTTGTGGGCCTTAATTTCCACCAGAGCAAGGAGGTGCTCATCAATGATACCAACGGCTCTATTTATACGGTTGGTTACCTTATATTTTTGCGAATATTTTCATTTTATATCAAACTCTCGACATATTCACAGCTGAACCAGGAACCCTATAGTCCGCCACCGACGAAGCGACAGAACAATCCCAACGATGAGGAGAGCTGCCAAGATTGCTTTGCAGATCTGTGCAAGATGACCTCCAAAGGAAAAATACGCGCTCTGCTTACTAAGAATATGCTGCGCATGTGGCGCAATGTAGGCGTTATGCTCTTCATCTTTGCGCTGCCAGTGATGCAAGTTATACTCTTCTGTTTAGCTATCGGTCGTGATCCGCAGGGCCTCAATTTGGCCATTGTCAACAACGAAATGAACAACACGGTAGGTGCATAATAAAGAAAAACCAGGAAAGTTACCATTTGTTTTTCTTGTTGAATGTCACAAAATGGGCAGATTCCGCTAATGACTATAGCTATGCTTTATATGTTAAGAAAGTGTAATTTTTTTAATCAGATATCAAAAACAATATGTCTTCTTGTCTGCATTATCTAATCAATTTTTTGTTCCCGTGCTAGGACACCTGCTTCTGGGAGGATGGCTGTCACTTTGCTAACCTGGGTTGTCGCTATTTAAATCATCTGAACACCAGCGTGGTAAAAACATATTATACGGACATTGAAAATGCAAAAGCAGCAGTACGACGCGGCGAGGCTTGGGGCGCTGTCTATATAACGGAGAACTTTACGGACGCGTTCACGGCACGCGCTGCGTTGGGGCGCGACTCGGATGACGAGACAATTGAGCAGTCTGAGGTAAAGGTGTGGCTAGACATGTCCAATCAACAAATTGGTGTTATGCTTAATCGCGATATTCAGCTGGCTTATCGCGACTTTGCCATGGGCCTGCTTGGACAGTGCGGCAACAATCCCAAGCTTGGCGATGTGCCCATTCAGTTCAGGGAACCCATCTATGGCACCATGAATCCGTCCTTTACCGATTTCGTTGCACCCGGCGTGATACTTACGTAAGTGTAAATGTACTTGCCCATCATATCAATTAGTCAATTTATTGTTGTTCTGTTTTAGCATTGTTTTCTTCTTGGCTGTCGCATTGACGTCATCAGCGCTGATCATCGAACGCACTGAGGTGAGTAAAGAATCGTCATACATACACAAACAAATAAATAATTCATGCTCAGTTCATTTAGTTTAAGATAGCATTCCGGAAGATACAATAAAGCAATTATATTCACATTAATTAATAAATTGAATAAATCTAACATCTTTCCCTGAGCACATAATTAATAATACAAACTAAAATTGCTTTCCTTAGGGGCTGCTGGATCGATCATGGGTTGCGGGCGTCTCACCTGGCGAAATTCTTTTTTCCCATGTGATTACGCAGTTTGTGGTCATGTGCGGTCAGACGACGCTGGTGCTCATCTTCATGTTGGTCGTCTTCGGCGTAACCAACAACGGTGATCTATTTTGGGTTATTGTCCTGACGCTGCTGCAGGGCATGTGCGGCATGTGTTTTGGTTTTCTCATATCCTCTATATGCGAGCTGGAACGTAATGCCATTCAACTGGCTCTGGGCTCATTCTATCCCACGCTGCTGCTGTCTGGCGTTATTTGGCCTATTGAGGGTATGCCTGTGGTGCTAAGGTATGTTCAACGTATGTCAAATGCTCTAAAGTGCTTCATTTAACTGTTTTCCATCTCTTTCAGATACATTTCGCTGTGCCTGCCGCTGACGCTGGCCACATCCTCACTGCGCTCCATACTGACACGCGGCTGGGCGATATTTGAGTCGGATGTTTATATTGGTTACGTTAGCACGCTGTCATGGATTTTGGGTTTCCTGGTGCTGACTCTACTGGTGCTGCGCTCAAAGCGCGGCTAATGCTTAACTTATGTTATAGAGCATCTTATTTTATATGCGTCCAATTAATTAAGTTCGAGCCTAGGCTAGGCCGCTTTCAGTCATACCCCCGCCCCCTTCTTATCCCCTCCTTTTACCTCTTTTAAATTCACGAGGTCCTAGTGAGTCTTACAATTTGCTTTCTTATCCCCGTCAGTGCTATACTATGTTTCATTCAATCCTCCTTACCTGCTCAAAATGTCATAAATTATTTAAGCCCACATTGACTTCTTTTTGTTTTCTTTGTTTTTGTGTCCTTTTTTTTTTAAGCTGTGCACATTTTCGTAACGTTATTTTTAAGGTTTAGGTAAATAAATAAAATGTTGTAAATATTTAGAAATGCAATTTGTCACCAAGCAAACGCATACATTAAGAAAATCCAATTATCTCCAACACAAAGAAAACGTGGAACATATATATGCAAATCTCTTTCAGAAAGGTATTTTTAACAAAGGAAAAAAAAAGAAAACGGGCAAAAGCACACAACTAATTTTATATATTTTCAATGGACTGTGATTGTACTTTTTTTGTTTAAATGTTGCACTCAAATTCCAATTTGGAAGATTATACATTGACAGACATCATGCAAATAAAAAAGAAAAACGTTATGGTGGGTTTGTAAAATAGATTAAGTAGCTTAAAGCATTTTGTATGGGTTTAAGTTTTTTTAAGTTAAAATATAATTTAATACATAATTGTCTATTACTTACATCATAATACAAAATGTAAAATTCTCTGCAAACGAAATCCATTTTTTTCGACGAACACCAAAAAAAAAATAAAAAATAAACGAAAATAGCTAAATCGTTCTTATTTAGCAAATAAAACATGTATAAACACAATTATATATAATTAACAATCGAAATGAATAAAATATCTATCTTACATGTAAAACCTAAGATACGTATTCTTAGTTCTTGGACCTGTATTATTTTCTAATTTGGCGCTTATTCTGTTATGAAAAATTACACAGCACTACTAGTAGTTGGATAAGTTGGCAGCACCGCACTATAAGTGTTACAAAATGCGCGCTTAAAGCAGCTGTTAGCTGCGCTATTAGCACAAAGAAGAAGAATAATAACAAAGAAAATTTGCACAGACGAATAAAATCAACGACTGCATTTAAACAATATGTGAAATATATTTTGGCGCTTGACCATTCACGCTACAAAATGGACAAGTCTAGTGCCTATGAAAAATTCACGGGTTGCGTAGACCAACTGCGTAATACGGAATGCAGGTAAGCGTATGTTTGCGATTGTGTTCGACATCAATATACTGAAGCTGCAAAAGACCGGCAACAGTTATATATTGCGCAAAAGGACTATGGTGCATGCTATTTACACATAATGCATGTATATGTATAAGTATAATGTTAGCGGTGATCAGACGATATTGTTTTCTATTTAAAGTGGTGATGCGTTGCACATCCGGTATGACGTCATCAATTTAACTTACCTGGTCTTTTCGATCACTAAGAACACACTAAACAACAAAAATGACCTTAAACAATTCGCATTTTGACGTCAATACATATAAGATACACTTATTGATTACAAGTCTTACTAACTTTAAAATTATGCCTTGTTTCATAGCCAAAAACAAAAGATTGCCTGCTTCCAGCAAATTGCCGAGTGCATCATGTCATCGTCGCTGGTCACTCACATCAATTATGCGGCACACTGTGGCACAGCAACCAATATAATGTTGCTATTTTGCGAGGATTTTGACTCGGTGGTGCGCATTAGTGCAGAAGAAAACTTGAACAAAATTTTTCGGGCATTGGAAAAAACGCGTGTCAACCGCATATTGATGGACTTATATGGTGAAATCAAGCGGAACGGTAACCAGCGGTAAGTATTATCTGTTTCGTATAACAATTTAAAAGAAAAAAAATATAATTTTGTGGTTATTTCGTAGGTCACTTCGCATATGCCTAAATTTGTTCTCATATTACGCACCGCAAATAAAGGAGAAACACATTAAATGGTATGCTGTGCGCTTGCTTCAGTGCATGTCCATCATGTCGCAGCGGAAAGAGACGATGCTGCAGGAGACGCTCTGCGATTTTGTTAAAAACTTTGGACGACACGTACAGCAAGGTCTTAATGATAGTGAAACGTGCAAACTGTTTGAGGTAAATCACCAATCGAAAATGTCGTCTTAACTAAGCATATGAACACAGCTCGTTAAACAATGAAGCATAAGTCTTATATAGCTCTACACAGTCATTTCAATGCGTGCTTGATAAATCTTGAACTAAAAAATGGATATAAAAACATTTACGTTGTTTTTTATCTGTCAAAATTTCATTGAAATCGTTTGAGAAACACTGGAGACATCAAGAGCTTGTATTTGTATGGTAGTTATATGATATACTCCCACTAAGGACCCTGAGCGGTCTATGTTTGACACTCATCTGTGGGTGTCAGCCGGAATATGGTATACTCGTCCAATATTGCCGATTTCAACAAATTATCTAACTGACAAAAACAACTAACAAAAAGAAGACCCTGATCAAAGTTAAGGTCAATAGCTCAAAAACTTAGATACTCATTTGCATATTGACTCAGCTCGCTATGCTGATCAAGAGGATGTCTAGGATGGTTCTTTCTAGGAGTTGCACGTCTTATGACTAAATTTAAATACCCTTTAGATCGACAAACTGTCTGTAATGCTCACCGAACTCCCAACTAACCATCAGTCTGCAAAACGTGGCTTGCATTTGTAGGTCAATATTGTTGACTCATTTTTTGACTTCTTTGATTGCAGACATTCCTTGGCAACATCAGCGCGGCTTGCGCTGTAAAACGTCGCTGTTCGGCCCAAAATTGCATGAGTTTGATTGATCATGCGCGCAATAAAAGACACATGGCCAGTCATGGACTTAACAAAGTAATTGGTAAGCTAACAAATGCCGCGATATGCACATGCACATGGCTGTTTATTAAATACTCTGTGCCTCTTCATACAGCAAATACATATGAATATCAAAGATAATAGAAATTTAATACCAGCAGTTGCTGCATTAGTTTTATTGAAATCGATAACATATGTACATCAAAAACGGAAAGCTATCGAGCTGGCCAGCAATTGATTTAAGACCTATACTGACCCATTTATTGTTGAACATAATTTAGAATTATTTGCAAAGTTCGATTTTGGACGCAACTTTTTTTCCACCAGACAATTTATCCGATATTAAGTATATGTTTTAACAACGTAACAACTCAATATTAATTTTCTGATAGTACATATCGCTTTTACGTTTTTAGTGTCCCTTCTTATCCTGTGTCAACTTTAAACCACTCCTAAGCAAGTGCATACCACAACGGTTAACTACAGTAAAAAAAAAAAAAAAAAAAAACTACTTTGCGCACAGTCTGCCGCCTCTTTTTATGTCACTTGCCACACTTGCTCCCTTTCCATTCACGTTTTTGTGTATTGTGCCGTGCGACTTGGCATGCCCCAGCAAACACTCAGAGTAATGCCCTTAACGTTTTTGCTACTGCCTCTGTTTGTCTGTGTATTTGTGGCTGTAAGAGAAAAAGAATGAATGCACTTGGACATTTCCCTGTAATAATTCATACGAAATTGAATCAGATATTTATTCTGTTTTAAAAGGATAATCAACTTTATAAACAACAGCTGCTCTAAATGTATGCAGGCGGCAATTGTCACGGCTATTCAGTGTAAAAACACGCTAATGTAACTTGTATATAAACAGCCAAGTGTTCAAGTTAACAAGAACCCAAATGAAGAAAACTGCTTTTGAAATGACCCTCACATAGTATTAGGCTGAAGCATAAGTATAATTTTACTTAGGGTTTTTCGAATGTTATTTAAATATCAAAATATTTTTTCATTTCGTATAATTATAACTCATCGTTAGTATATGGATAATTTTATTGCATATGAGCGTCGTCATTAGAAGTGTCACTCAATCAGTTTTAACGGTTTAAGAGTAATAAACACAGCAATTTAATTGCTATTAACTTTGTTTCTTAAACCAGCCAACATTATGCCGCAATTAATTGATACACATGTATCATAGGCAACAAGTTTTCCCTCTACCCAAACGTACAGGAGGGTCATATAACAGTTGCTCCTTGGAATGAAGGACGAAAATTATTTTCAATTTAACGCCAAACCATGGAGAAAGCAAACTAATTGAGTGCAACATGGCAATTTCTGATTGGTATACGTTATAAAAAAAAAATGTTTTTTTGTGCGTTCATAACGTTGCAAAGTATATATATATATAAGATGAGCACTTTTCAATGAGATAAATTTAATTGGTTGCACTTTTCTTGCGAGGTGTTCGAGATCGAAAAAAAGTTGCCAAGATATGTAAACTGCAACTGCCTGCCCGAAGGTTATTTCGGCGTATGTTGTTGTGTGGTTAGGATAATAATTGCACCTACAAATTGAATGCCTTAAAGTTTTTACGTGTTTTGGTTTTAAAAATAATCACTGAACAACGCACTGAAAAACTTATTTTAAGCGTGATGTTAAGTTGACCTAATACCCTTCTGGCAGCTTAAGTCAATCATATTTTCAAAAACAAATATTGTTTTTTTGAACTCATTTTCCCTGCAGAAATGATGCTGATGCAGCAGCAAACTAGTTGCGTTCTGGGCTGCTTGTGCTTTATGCGCCTGCTTCTACCACACCTTATACGCGGATACTCGGCTGAATTCACAGATGAGGGCGATGCGTTGGGACATGCAGGACAACAGGCAACTGCTTCCGACTGTCGGCAAATTATTGAAATTTATGATTATTGTTTGCATTTGCTGGGCACGACGCACACAGAAAATCACGCCGTCATAAATGCCGCTCTGGAGGTCATCAATGCTATTCTCCAGGCGGTTCAGGATAGTCATAGAGCGGCGACGCAGGCGGCAGTAGGTAGCACTTGTGGACTGGCGGAAAGTTTGCGCAAACTGGTGTGCAATCAACAACTGGAGCACAATGAGTATTTGCGGCGAAGGAAATCGTTAAAAAATCAAATATTCCAATTGAAAAATTACGAATTGGCGGGGACAGGCGAAAAACAGGAAGATATACCACTACAAATGCAGATGGAAGAGAATTCAAAAACCAAACAACAGCAGCAAAAGCGTCAGCAACAACAACTGCGGATTGGCATCAGCCCGCGACAAGTCGTGGGAATTAATGCCATAGTTGATGATGTTGACTTTGAGAAAGATGTTTCGGCTGCGATTTCCGTTCGTGATGAAGGTAAAGTAAATAATGCACAGTCTAGCTAAGTGTAACTACTCTTTCTGTACGTATTTGTGTGTGTGTTTGCTTGTGCACTCATCTCTAAACTTGACATGCTGACAGGCTGACGACCAGGCAGACAAGCAACAGACAACAGAGAGACCGCACTGAAATCAAGTAAATTGAACAGTGCCACTGTTCCACACGTTCACACACATTTTCGCCCACACGATTCGCTTATGAAAATTAGAGGTGCATGTTTTCAAGCGACGGCGCATGCCAAATGAGGTCAAAATAAAATTTTCTTTGGCCGCCGCGAGCAGTATAGCTCTGTGACCAGTACAGTGATTTAAAAAGGCTTTCTCTTTTTCTCCCCTCTTGCTATCTCGCAACCTAAGCCAAAAAAAATACGCGAACTCACATAAGAAATGCAGCACGCAGTATTAGCGAATGTGTTGAAAGCGGCGCATCTGATGAAGAGGAGCAGTTGAAGCGTGAACAGACCATAACTGATGCTGATGATGATGGTGACGATGACATGGAGCTGCTTAGTGCCATTGCGGATGATGAATACGAAGATCTTACAATACTGTCGCAGTTAACTGAATCACAACAAATACTGCCAGCGGCATTGAAAGTGTCAGAATCAAAAGGAGTAATAGCATCAACAATTGTTGCCGAAACTGGCACCGAGTACATTGAATCGTCGTCTAAACCCCTCGCTGTTCAGCATCAGTCGCCGATGAAAAATCTGGTTGCCAGCGATGAACGATCCCAGTATTTGAGTGACATCGACAATGAATCCTTTAACAGTATCGATTTTGATGCGGAAATAAGAATTGCTGGCGTTGGAGAGCAACAGGCAACACCCACGGAGTCACTGCCAGACGCAACAACAATTGGAACGTTCTTCAATCATTTGTTGTCTCATTCAAATGCAGGTGAGTTGTTCAAACCAATATGTTAATTTATCGCCTTAAATCTATAAGTTAATTAAATGTAATATTTGCTTGTATACTATATTTATATCAGTAGTTGTGTATACAATAATTTACTTTTTATTTTACATCCACAAGCTTATAAAGCGCTTACGTCAACAAACTAACTACTAAATATACTCAAGTTGGAAATATTGTTAGTTATATTTGAAACAGAATTTGCAAAATTTAAAGCCAGTTAGGACAAAAAGTTGTAAAATATCGATTATGATTTAAAAGTGCAACGTGTAGCCAATTTAAAAACTATTTATATTTTTGGTAATTGGATTTCGCGTATTTGAGTATTTTTGTTTATAATGTCCGCAATTTTTTTTTTTTAAATATTTCGGAACGGCAATCGTATTATTTTCATAATTGTAGTTGAAAGTCAAGAGAAATAGGTAAAACAGCCCTTTAGAGCCAGACACGTTGGGAACGAAATTTGTATGCTGCCTATTGCACTTGCCATTTAATGAAGCGTAATTGTTGTTTCGCTATGTTTCCTAGTCCCTGTGGAGTCAACAAGAGCAGCACCAACAAACATTAAATTAAATTAGTCAATGCTTGCACAAGTTACTGACTGCACAGAAATACAAGCATAGATTTAGAAATAGAGGTAAGAGGGAAATGAATAAAGAAGGTGAATGTCGAGCAGACAAATTGCATGCATCATTTGTCGCTTCACTGCCGGCATGTTGTTTGAAACTTGTTGTTGCTTTTGTGTCACGTCTGTTGACATGACAGTACCAGCAAAACAGAAATAACCACAATACAAAAGTCAATATCATTAGCAACCAATATTTGCAGTTTGCCATTTGAAAACTGATTAGATGGTGATTGAGAAAACTGCACCGATGTTGCATAAATATATGATATCATCGTTTTTGAACCTGAAGTCATAAGTGAATAATAAGATTATAATGGTTTTGTTTAAATGTAAGTAAAAGGTAGATAGAGGAATTTTGTTCACATAAAGAATATATATTTAAGCCATAGGGAAGGTATCCGACCCCATAAAGTATTTATATTGTTGATCAGCATCGCGAGCTGTGTCCGTCTGTTTCTATGCAAACAATGCAAAACTCACAGATTTTAAGCAAACAAGCTTTAAGGTTTTTATTATTATTTATTTTTCACGTATTACTACTCTTAAACAAAACATCAAATGTACATGTTTATCGAGAAAACCTTCACTGGGTAAGGAGATCATAAGCCGATTAAATAATCTGACGAAAACAATACAATCTTCGTAAACTATCACGTAATATCTATCCTACTATCTCCTTATCAAGCTAGCACAAAATGCTTCCTAAAGTATACAGTTAATAGTACCTTACATCAAAAATACAAGTTGGAAAGAATCAAAGGATTTGTTTTTGTGCATTTACTAAGAAGCTCTTATTGAGAAAATGAGTTGAGTATTTGAAATATATGTATGAGTGACATGAGCAAAAAAAGATTTGAATACATGATGTACACCAAAAAAGAAAATAAAAGCTAATTGAATTAAATTACTACTTTTAGAAGTAAATTTTGGTCTTAAATCCGACGTTCACTTTCAGTGTGTTCTTCTTGTGAGGGCTGTGAATTAAACTTCGAACATTGCAATGCATCTGCCGCGAAACGTCCCACGTCCATGCCTGCGTCGCCTCTCCTCCCCCAGATCTTCGACTTGCGGAAATGCTGCTGCCACTTGGCTAAAGCATCACACTGCAAGTTGGCAACAAAGTGGTTAGGACAAATGGGTTACGTGATAAAATGCGGTTTCTCAAATTGCATGTATGCAAGCTTTGATCTTTGTATGTGTGTGTGTTTCAGTTTATTTATCCTACATCCAGGTAGCCATCCCAAATAGTTAGCCAAAGGTTTTAACGTTCATTTAGCTGCTCTTGCTGTTGTTGTTGATGTTACGCTTGCTTGGTTGGTTTTTTTGTAAACATATACGGTACAGCCATTTTCCTCAGCTCACAGTTATTGTTATTGAATAATTTTTATACAACATAGTCAGATGTACAACAGCAGCACCCAATCTTAACCCAGATACAAAAACTGTCACCAAAGCACATTGAGTTTAGTTCACTTTTAAATGTTCAACCAATAAGTTTAATTTGAATTATAACTCATATACCCAAAGTGTGTATAGTACACAACACTTTTTGTGTTGCTTCAATTTTTACAGTGCTGTGGTCGGAACATCCATTAGAAAATACGGAAACCCCAACAACAGCAGCAACTGAAATTGCTTACAGATACTGCAGCCAATTAAAACCTTTCTGTTAAGCCGAATTAAGTGCGGTTGCAATGGATGGTGGATTTGAGATTTCAATTAATTTCCAATTGCACTGGCTGGAGCTAGGAATAAGAATTTTGGACGTAGGCTAACTACATTGCAACAGAAAACAAAATTAGATTATGATTTAACAAGTAAGGATGATATTTCCGGCATGCCGCATATTATATACACTTGATACTATATACACTTTTTAAGTGTATCTATATAATAACTCGAATGGCAGGGTTCTTTTATATTTAAATATTGCATTACATTTATTTTCATTATCCTAAAATAAAACAAGTATGAGTTGGTGAATTCTTGTATTACTCAAACTAAGAAAAACGTATATATTATATACTTTTATACTTGTCTATTCTGATTCCATTCCAAAGTATCACAAAAAAATCGTGCATGCTGTTGCCTGCACCTGCGACAAATGCACTTGGTAATTGGCTACAGTTGTAGAGTGCGGGCAACTGTTAAGATAAGCTGGTTGAAACGCAGTCCACAATTAGACTGAATTAAGCTTAAGCAGGGCGTTAGTGCCAGGCAAAGTTATCTGCAAAAGTTTATTTTTTCTTTGCAGCTTCGGAGTCGGTCAGTAAGCTCTTTCGTCAATCAGGTGGCCCAAAATCCATGCCAGTCAAGTCGCCGGCAGCCACTGATAAATCTGATGCTGCATCGACGGCTTCGCTGACGCTCTCATTGAGCTCATTGGCAAGCAACAGTGTGGCAAGTGCGCAAGAACGTCAGCTTTCAATTGCAGAGACACCCACACCATTAGACGAGTTGTCTGGTTCGGCGAGTGTCTCTTATACGGCATCCACGGCTTTGCTGATGGATGCACCAGCTGCTGCAGCTGCCTCTTCGGCAGCTGAGGACGCAACTGAGCCGCAGCTGCGTCGCACGCCTAATGGTGAGTTATCAGCTACTCTTGTGCAGCAACTAATTACAACTTATATTCTGACAGCTAATCCCTTTCTGACGGAGTGCTCACCGTTGAAGCAAACAATATCGGGCCATGCGCTAATCACCGTTAAAATTGGTAGCATTCTCGAGCAATCGCTGCTATACTACACCTCACGTTTGTTAGCCGCACGCTTCCTGTTGAGTGGCCAGGCCTCTTCACTTCAGCCAGACAATGTAAGCCGTGTGTCCATTAAGAGTCTGTCACTGGCAGTAATCGCTCAGTGCGTGCGCCTGTCGCCCCGTGTGCTGCATCTGTCATTAGAGATCAGCGAACAAGAGCTGGAGCTGCTTGCAGAAGTCAACAGTTCTGTAAGTCCTGAAAGCACGCAAGCCTCTAGTCCGCAAAGCAGCAACAACTCCCGACGAAGTACAGATGTGGTCCAATCCATGTCTGGATCGCTGTTAGAAGGAGAAGTTGGTGACGGCGATAATGAACTGCTGCTTGATATTAAGGACGACCACTTTGGTCCCAGCACTTATCCCGCCTATCTGCAGCAGTCTCCCCCGCTAAGCCGCAGTGCCGATACAGTGCTTCTGCAGCAGCACTTGGAGGCCAAGCGCAAGACGAATCTTCACCAGCCCAGCACAGTCAATTCTCATCTCTCCAGATCAGAGATTATTGGTAGCTCATATAGCATCACGATTGCAGCGGAGGATACGCCGCCGGTGGCGCTGCCGCCGTTACCGCCAAAACGCACCAAGTCGATGCGCAGTCGCAGGAGTTGCTTCACCATGCCCACACTTCTGTCCACAAGTCCTGCTAGCGGACAAGCATTGTATGATGTGCTGCGTTTCTACTCACACTCCGATCCCATTTTGCGCGGTGGCGTTCAGCAAATTGTAGGCAACTTTGTTCAGGCAAGCCATGCCGGTCTCTGTGTGCAGCTGCAGCCAGTACTCAGCCTGTCGCATCTGCTGGCCATTTTGCTTAAGGTAAGCGTCATTTTCAGAATGTTATGTTATGTGTGTGTGTGTCTGTATGCGTCAACTTATCTACCAAAAATTAATGTGGCAAATGATGCTTCACATGCATTTGTCTATTTATATATACACGTATAATTTACCGTTTCACACACTTCACCTCCTCGAAACCACCATAATGCATAACGCAAACGCCGCTTTGTTTGCGTTATATATTTTACAGTCGCATTCTAAAAATATGTGCCACCACCATTTTCATTTGAGCATTCTTTTTTTATAAACTTACAACCTAACATATTTGTACACATGCAGACAAACAGAAGAAAACACATTTGTTTACAGACACGTGTCCATATCAATGGCTGCTAGATGCTTTTGAATATTTTTACAGCAGTGAGTTTGCCGTTGTAGCTAAGCCAGCGGCATTTTGTGTCGGGTTGTTTTTCATGTAAAAATAAAAATGAAAATTCCTATCGCTTTCACAATATGTAAGTGCAAATGGCCCTAAGGGGAACGGTGCATCGTTGCCAGATCCTACTTCAAACCTATCCAACACACACAATTGTCGACAAATGGAGAATTTGCGCATAACTTGCACATTGATTTCTCTTTTGAGAATTGTGAGGCACACATACATATATATGTATATGTATTCTGTAATGTTGGAGGGCGTTTGAATTGGGTGTTCTTATTGAATTCAATAATTTAGTGGCCGGCCGAAATTTAAATTGCACTTGGCCCGCCCAAAAGCGCAATTTGATTATGCATTGTTGTTATGCAAGGAGTTGCAAACGGCGCGGCGCGAACGTGCCAACTGAAAATCACATTAGATGCAAGTTCCACATAATGGGTTTAAATCCGCCTCAATGGCACTTGCCATCGGAGAATGTATTGCTCGTACCATTCACATACATATATCTATAATCATGTATAGTATGCAGAGTTAAAAAGTCTGCTATGAAGCAAGGCAACTGTGATAACAATAGCCCTTTGGCTGGCCAAGGAAGAGCTTGTTAGGATTCGTTAAAAATACACACAGACACTTACTCCCACACATCTCCTTGTTCAGAACTTTTTGCTTGTGCAAACAATACAACACAAATTCGCTTAGTAGCGCAAAGCTAAGCTGCTCTGCTCTGCTCTCAGTCTGGTCTTGGGACCATGTATAAAGAAATTTAGCTAAAAGTTTTTCTGCTTTTGCACATTTGCAGGGCTTTGAAGACGAGATACACACAGTGGTCATACAAGCGTTGAATGCATTCGATAAGATATTTCCGCATGTGGTGTCCAAATATTTGACAGCGCCGCCATGTCATTATCATGCTCATCAGAAGCAACAGCAGCTGCAGCAGCCAAGTGGACAACAAAGAGATTCAGGGCAGACCCAAACATTTGGCCAGCAAACTTTTGCGAAGCATCTGGATAATGGCTTAAGCAGTCAGCAGCAGAACCAGGAGAAACGACAATGGTACTCTAACGACGACAATTCAACTACAGACGAGGTCACGATATGTGCCAGGTCGTCAGCCACTGATAATGATGAGCTGCTTGCTGCTCTTTTGAATGATTTTCAATTGCAATCGAATCGCTTGCAGCAGCAAAACCAAAGCAACAACAACAAAGGCCAATACAGCCACCCTGGTCCGTGCTGTGTATTTGCCATTTCACCAAAATTGCTCTTGAGCAAACTTCGACTGTGTCGTCACAATAAATATTGGTTGGTCCAAAATAAATATGCAGAAGTTATTTCCAATTTAAATTACGTACTTCTTCGTTCCTACTACGCAAATTTCGATTGTGTCTCTGAACAAAACAACAACGAGGACAACGATTACTTGCAGGAGCCATGGACTCAGCGTCGGGAAGAGTGCAACTTTGTTCCGACCGCTTATGACAAGGACATTGTCTACACTTATGAGGTAAGCTACTCACAAGTCTTTTCACAAATTCTTAAGCAAAAGTTTTACAGGTCAGCTTAACTTATTTTTTGCTACTGTTTTCCTGGCAATTGCCTTTAAAAGCGATTGAGAGGCCGGCCAACATCGTGTTATTGAGCTTTTGTGCACTGAAGTGTGGATCCTTGAGATTCAATTGCAGACAATACGATCCGATCGACTGACAGTTTGTTCTGGGTTTAGCATCGGTTGATTTATAGCAAGAATTTTTAGATTTGTTTTTTATTAGTTTTGTTTGTCATCCTCCCTGCGTTCGTCCGTCTGTCCGTTGGTATGAACGCGACGATTACAAAGACATAAGAGCTAGATATTTTGAAGATAGAGATATCGCGTATACCACGCTGATATTAACAAATTGTTTCCGATATGTACGTGTGCAATTCGCACATCTTCATTACACCCCAAACGCTGTGCACGCGTGGCTGCAACTTTGTCTGAAAATTGAAAAATCTATTACACCAGGACCGAAGTTTTATGCTTAAAACGATGTACTAAATCCCATCATTATTGCGATAGATCCAGGACCGAATTTGTTAAAATTTTCAATCTGCAGTCAACTAACTCTTAACCGCTTGCTTCAGACTCAACTGATGGACGACCTTCTGCAACTGCTTGGCGACGATGATGCACGTGTACGGGAGCATGCTGCTTTCTGTCTGTGCCGCTTTATAATCCAAACAGCGCGTCAAAAGGACGGACTGGAAATAGAAACACCAACGGCAGCAGCAAAAACACAATTTGAGGAGGGCAATATGAATGCTGAAACTCAACAAACTAATTTCAATTTGCTTTGGGATTTTTTCGACTATCGCATATTTGGCAGTATGTCCGTGACGCTGCGTAATTTATTCCGGCCTAGCTTGACGATTGCGCCGCCAATGACAGCATTGGACGGTGGAGAGCACGGTCACGGGCCGTATGGAACCACAGAAGCTGTTGGTGCAGCCGCTGCGGCGTCGGCCTACTTTGATGGCAGTTACGGCTTCGGTATCACTGACGGTCATGTTTTTGCTTTTGGATTTCAACGTCACATTGCGCAAGAGGAAAAAGTTTTGGCAAAAGTTTTGTATCGAATGACAAATAAATTGATGACGCTCAATAATAAAAATAGTCAGGTAAATATTTGTGTGACTTCTGTTCCCATAAATGTAAGTAACTGTTAAAACCATAAAATTTTCGATCTGTTTCTCTCGACAGTTTGGCATAATTTACGCGCTGCGTTTGCTACTAAAGTACTTCAATTTTGTTGACTATCAACAGACCTGGAAGGAATTCAATTTCATTGAAATTTGCATGAGCTACGCCTATAACAACAGTGCAACAGCTGGAGACTTAAATTGTCAAAATGATTTAATTGATGTAATAGGCAAATTAATGGCAGGTGAGCTCCTTTGTATATGTTAAGGTAAGACCATCGATAAAGATGTTCAATAAATAAATAAAAAAGCAATAAATCGATTGATTGTTATTGATTATAAAAATGAAATTGGGTGCTCAGAAACCAACTGGAAACTTTTTCTTTCAATATTCCAATCGTAAGAGGTTCTACTCTACGAAAGTAAAAACTTCGTCAATCATTTATACAAAATTTAGCTTATGTTTGAAAGCCTAAAGAATTTACATGTTTACAATCTATAACATAAAATAAAATAATATACCTTTTTTTTCTGCAGTAACAATATTTTAACAACATCAGTATCCAACTGTGCATAAAAGTGTATCAAAACAATAATTACAACCGTTGGAATTGCGCGCTGATAAACATTTTAGTTCAATTTAGCAAATTTCATTAGACAAAAAACCAAACTTCAACTTAATTTCATTCCAGCCACACACTGCTTATCTGTTAGTCTCTTATTCTATTTAAAGTGGACGAAGAGAGTATAAAAGTAGTGCATTTGTATGTAACATGCAGAACGAAGCTCCTCCGACCCCATAAATTATATATATTCTTGATCAACATCAACAGTCGAGTCGATATAGCATATTAAAACTATAGACCAAATTACGACACACCGCAGACACAGACACGCATTTAGTATAGGGTTCAGGGTATCTTCTAGTCGGGATTTCTCGACTAGAGCCTTCTTAATTGTTAATATTGTACTTCACAATGTACATTACAAGTTTGTCTCAAATTTTTCATAACTTTCCCCTTTCCGATATACACATGTGATCGATAGTAATAAAATCTTGAACTTGATGCAGTTTGAAAAATTAGACGAAATAGTGATAATCTGTGAAATTCGACTAAAGCCTGCTTACTTGTTTTTATAAATATTCATACGAATAGAGTTTAATATATATGTTAAAAAAAGATAGTCAGAATTTGTTGTGCGTTTTTTTTTTTGTGGCGCTGCTAAATAAAATTTATTCAGTATTTGCTGACATTGCATTGTTGACACATAAATTGAAATGTTGCATGCCTGAATACACGCGTACGCAAAAGCGCACATTAATGCAAATAATTAAAGCATACTTTGAAGCGTGTTACTCTGTTTACCTATGTAATAATAATAACTGCTTTAATTTCTCATTATTTGTTTGATTTTGATATTTATATAGTCATGTCAAGAGTGTTATTATTTTGCATAGCGAATCTATTAACCAGATTTTTAATTTTTCGGTTTGCAATTACTTGATATGAGTAAATAAACTCATAGCGGGCTGGCAGTTTAACAAAATTTGTTCTTGCAGCATACACTTTTTAATTCGTATTAATATGCTGCAAATACTTACCACATTCCATATTCCCTTTTTTTGCAACCCCCTCAGGTGGCATGCTTAGCTCAAGCGGCGCACTGCCCAGCACCCACCTGGATTTTTTCTTGCCTCACTGTGTGAAGCTGCTTAACATTTACTATCATCTTGTGGGCAATCAGCAACCTGTGCAGCCAAGCACTTCGATCAAAACGTCCAAGGTGGGCAAGAATGACATCTTTACGCTAAACAACAGTAGCAGGGAGCTGGCGACGCTACAGGCGATGGGTTACTTTGCCAGCGATTACGTTTACATGAAACTTTACAACATTTTAAGAGGTGCTAATGACAGCTACAAGGTAAGTCGAAGCCGCAGGTTAAGACGGCAGTGGAGTTGAAGCCAACCGCCATTAAGTCACGGCTGGCGCTGTCGAATGGTGAAAGTTTACCAGGCACGTTGACTGAGATTCGCCAATTCTCTAGTTTCCAGTGGCAGTTTCAATTGCAGGGCACGTACTAAGCAATGCCGTTTTATACGCAACATTTTCGGACAGCGCCACGCACAATGGGTTGTAAAAATGCACTAAGCTACTATAAGAATCTTGGGTTCTTGTTTTTTTGACCTCACTGCCACATGGGCCAAACTAATGCTTCTCAAAATGGTTTTGTCTATGCTTACAGATAACGATAAATCACGATGCTGGTGGGCTATTTATATCCTTGCTGAACAGGTGCCTGAACGCGCTATGTCTGTGTCTAGAGGCTACCGCACCTCCGACGGCAGCAGAACTTGTAACGTCAAACGCGCCAGCGCTAAAATTGATTGAAGAAGTACTACAGTATTTGACTAAACTCATAAATTATTCTCCAGGCGAGTGCGTTGCATGTCTGCGGCAACTGTTGAAATATTTATTTGCCCAAAATTTCGCTGGTCAAGTGCATACACAGCCCCCTGGTTATTTTCCTAAGTTTGTACGCCCATATTTTGTAGCAAAGCGCGCAGTTACGGCTATGACACCGACAACAACAATGCAGCAGCTAATTGTGATGGGCATGCAGGCGGACGCACCGCCGGCAGGTGACTGCGTCCGGCTTATAAAACTGTTCGAGCCGCTGGTCATCTACTGTTTGACGGTGAGTCGCCTATAACTAACTACTTGAGTCTCCGATTAAGTTTATAAAAAAAATGCCAGACAAAAAGCTAATTCCTCTCGCGCAGCACTGTGTACCCCGTGTACATGTGTGTTTCACGCATTTAAATTTTATTTGTGTAATGCATTGGCTAACCACTTATCACACTCATACTCATACATTCCGAATATCACCACATCATCCGCAGCTCTTTATGAAGTCCAATGCGATTATACAGGCGCCCATATTGAAGCTTTTATCGCAGCTGCTGGATTTGAACGTAACATACAGTATACTAGATTCCAAAAGTGTTATCTTTGAGCAAATACTAAGCAATTTGGACCTAATTGAGAGTGGCATTGACAGGTGAGTGTACTTTAAAACTAACATGGTACAGTAAATATATCTGCATTAAATTCCCTATCTCTACCTATAAAAAGTTGTAGGCACACTGAACATTTATAAAAATTGTTATTAATTTTTTTGTACAGAAATGCATCCATCATAGTGCCAGTAATGCTTAAGTTTCTTATGCAATTGACGCAAAAGAGCGATCGCCAACTCATTACAATACCGAAAATTATAAGCATTACAAACAATTTGTTAGCTAATGGTGCTGTGCGCGATGTGGCGCTGCTGGCGCTTAAGACTCTTAGCTATGAGCTGTTCTTTATGCACAACCCAATCGCTGACGCAATCGACGTAGATGCGACAAACAAACGTGGCAGCTGCCAAAGTCCGCTGACTGCAGTGCCAACGCAGGATACAAAAAACGCGCTGCTAGCGCAACGGCGAGAACTAGAAACACAAAAGGAAGTTGTTCTTGGTATGCTGGAAAAATTTATTGATACACACGTCGTTAAACAGTTGTTGGCGCTGATGCTGCTTTACGAACGCAGCCTGCAGCAATTGGATGCGCCCACATATCTGAGCGCACAGGATGCGAATGTCGTTTACGGCCTGGTTTGTCGTTCTCTCGGGAAACTGCGAATGCACACTTTTTCTGATCTGCGGCTGCTCGAAAGCTGCTTTCGCAACAACGGAAACTTTGTGCTCGCTGACAGTAAGGAATTTCTTCAATTGCTGCAGCTCTTTATTGAGCAGGTAAGTCTACAAAATTACCAGATTCGATTAAAATATATTCTTCAAAATGTATACAGAAGACATACTTTTAAAATAGTAAATAATAGTCTTGAAGTGATTTATTTCATTATTTCTGGCTTCTAAATATAATAGTCTTCAAAGTATGTGCAAAATACATTTATTTTCTGAAAAAAATAAGTAAATGACTGAGTTTTTATAAAAATTCAGATAAAAAAAAGCATCATATAGATTATATCCAATGCAAAGGGTAAACATTTTTGTATACCATAGATCCATGAAAGGGGAATAAAAAAAGGGTTTAATGGTTTTGTGCAGAAGCATGTATCAGACATAAGGATGTACCTCCGGCCCCATAAAATTTGTATAATCAAGTTTGTATGATCAGCATCAACAGCCGAGTCGATATCGACATTTTAAATATATAAGCTTTAACGCCGCACATTTGCAAATATTAATGCACATTTAAGTTATGCGTGCATTAACTGTCAACCTTCCGAGTTGTCACAACAACCACAAAGTCGCCTTAACAGAGTTGCAGAAGCAACATGACTGTGCTGCTCGCAAACCAAATCTATTACACATCAAATGTATATGTCTGTGTGTGTGTGCCGGTGTAATTGCAACACAGCAGCATATGCAGGACAACTGAGCTCAGTTGCTTGTCAGTCATACTGACATGCATTATATTTTTAACCTAGGAATTAATCTCTAAAAGTTAACGGCACTTATATATTTATATTTTGATTTTGATTAAACACAACAGCTATAAATTGCGATTATAGTTAATTTTATTCGAAACGTGTGTAGATATAAAAGTTACCCTAACGAAAAAATATAATTTGAACTTTAAATATAAATATGTAAATCGAAATCGATAACAGTTTTCGGTTATTTAGACAAACTTTATTTGTTAATAGATTAAGAGTTTATTTTCTAAAACTAAAGTCCACCCATTTTAGTCTCGAAATGCTAAAATCTTCAATACTGTAAAATGTGAAAGAAATTTGAAAAGTTCAAAATATAAGCAACATATTTTTGACTTAACATTAAGAATACACCAAAAGTTTTTGAAAAAAAAAGGTACAGGCAACGTGTAATAAATTTAAATGCATTGATATGGTGCCTATGTTGACGTTGTGGTTTGCATCTTTGATACCACAATTTAAAACTTTAACACTTTGGCGCACGGGCGACTCAAAAGCACTAGTCATTATCAAAACTAACGCTCATGTGTCCGTCCGTTATATTTCTTGCAGGACATAAGCAACGTTGGTGATTTAGCATTGGCAATAATAACGCTGGCAAATGTTATTTTCAAGACAGAAGAAATTTATCTTGTGAATCACATAAAACTTTATTTAAAAAATAATCCAAAGGCCGAGCGGTGTCTATTGTCCACCATCCGTGTTACTCCAACAAAAACAACTATGCAATTACACGATGAAACGCCTTCAACATCTGCGGCAGCTGCTGCCGCCAGAGGCACTTCCACCGCTTCCTTAAAAGACGCCACGTCGTCCACCACAAGCGAAATTTACTATTTTGCTAATGTTCTTACCGAAAAACTGCTTACCTGTGTGGATGCGCTGCTCGCACTAGATGTTAGATGCAACTTGGGCTCCTACCCGTCCAGTCACGCCTACTGTCAACTAGCCGGGTGCTTCGTTAACGCGCTGAAGGATGTTTGCTGTCGTTCGAAGCACAAGGATGCGTTGCTATCAGTGTTTCGTATGGTTTTGGCCGAATCCGAATTTCTCTGTAAATTTTACAACTTACTCTTGATGAGCGCCGAAACTGAGGGCGGTGCCGGCAGCGATACCCTTGAGCCTATGCTGCTGGCTTGCCTGCAGCTGTTGTTGTCCATGCGTTTGGTGGAACCAACATTACTGCTGGCGAAGACTGCGGAGCTACCGCTAAAATTAAGCCTGCACCGTGCAATACTCCACGAAGTTTGTATTGGAAAACCGGTAAGTATGGGGGTAAACTGAAAATTGTTTAAGGTCGCTCACAATTTGAATCTCTACCCATTGGGTTTGGTTTCTGGTTTCCGATTTTCAGTTATCCGTTTTCCATCGTCATTTTGGCGGTTCCCATGGTTATTTAAACAGACTGCTTTTTTAACTGTGTATTTGTCTGCTTTAAAGCGACGCTCAAAGTTGTGCATAATTTTAATTGAATGCCACTCAAAGCTAATGGCAAAGGGTAGTGGGCCGTATAACCAGTGTTTTTATATATATTATAACGGACTAATTGCAGGCAGTGGATTGGAGTCCGCAACAAGTGCGCCGCCTGTGCGTCAGCAAAAATCTGAATTTTCTAATAACTGACCACTTCAAATTCCTTTGCGAGCTCTACCAAGTGTGTCCAGAGTATGGCTCATTACTTCAGTCTGCACTGCTCCACAACGCGCCTTACTTGAATAAAGTGAGTGAAATCGTTATTTTCATTACAATGAAGCGCCCTGTTCCACTGTGGACCCTTTGTTGCTGATTTTTATTTTCAGCATTCGATACGCTCAGTCCTGCTCTTGCTTTGCCGCATCTGTGAGAACCAAGAGCACTACTCAACTGGGGAAGCAGGCAACTATGCAGGATGCACTTTGCAGTCTCTACAACTGCTCAGTCGACTCCATAAGCTACATGAAGGGCAGCGTGCGTTGCAGCTTCCCATTGCGCGCCTGGCACGACGACTATCTGCGCAGAGTGGTCCGGCCACCAGAAGCAACATTTACGAGCGGTTGCTGCAGGGCGAACTGGCTGGCGATGAGGACCAGGATGAATTGCGCACCTTGCTGTAAGTTATGGCTCCTTAAAATCCATGCAAATATTAAAATCATTGCTTGCTGAATCCTGAATCTTACAATCAAACTCATACTTTCAGCTTCATTTAATTAACTGCTGACAATGACAACGTTTATTAACTGTCGAAATGTCTTAAAAACAAAATGTGGTTTCATTCTTTAACAAATATAAATTTTGCTAGATGTACGTATGCACATGCACATATTGGAGATGCTGGTCTAGTGTATTAAAGAATCTTGCAAGACCTGTTGACAAATTCAATCAAACTAATTGAGTTTTTCTTTCGTTAGTTGGTTTTTGTTCTCTTAATTGTTACCAAAAAAATATTGTATACAAAAGGTTTAGCACTAAATAATTTATCTTTGTAGTTTTCCCGTAGCTTTGGTTATAAGCATTTACATTTGAAAATTTTATTGCAGACTTAAGGACTTAAAGTGCCCGCATAAAGATAGCGCAGCTGGGCCGCCGCGAATTATAGATGAGAGCTGGCTGTTTGCGCAGGTAAGTGGATCTGCTTACTAAACATTGCGTTCGAAATACCTAAGCTTGCAAGAAAGAGTGTTTTCCTGCTTTTCTGTGCCTTAGCTTATGTGGCATATGTAAAAAGCAAATTTTAATTTTAACGGTTTCAGCATAAATATTTTAGCAGTTTATACGTTAGCCGTAAAGTTGAGTGGCATTGAAATCTAAAATTCGATAGAAAAAAGTGGGGTAGGGTACTTTGGCGGAAATAACTCGATATTTTTATATCCTGCACCCATTCAAAATGGGTTAAAAGGGTATAATGGTTTTGTGCAAAAGTATGTAACAGGCAGAAGGAAGCATCACCATCAACACCCAAGTCGATATAGACATGTCTGTCTGTCCGTATGTATGAACGCGTCGATCTCAGAGACTATAAGAGCTAGAGACTCCAGATTTGGAACATAAGCTCGGCTACCTAGGCAATACATGATTGTTTTAAATTTTTGATAACTCTTCCCGTTTCCAAAATAGAAAAATTGGGAAATATTTGACGAAATAATGGCAATATGTGAAATTTTTATTGAAATCGGTTGACAAATTCATTCATACTTGCGTAAAGTATAGGGCTCAGGGTATAGTCTAGTCAGGATTTCTCGACTAGAGCCTTTTTACTTGTTCTGATTTATTTTTTTCTTACATACTTGACACATAACAGGTAATAAGATTTGCCACACAACATGCTGACGCTCCGCAGCAGCAACAGCAACTGGTGCGACTGCTTCTCGAAATTCAGTCGGAGGCCAAACTGCAGCGTCTGTTGCGCAGCTTGGGCCCTGTGCAAGAGGCGCGACTACTGCGTCATGCACTTGACGGCTCGATCACATCCATGGTTGCCGCCTTTAGAAACAAGTGCATCCAACATGCACCCCACATTAACTATATGCAGTTGCCACCCCTGGCGCGTGTGGCGTGTGCATCGCTTATGTCACATCTGTCGCAAACGCAGCACATAGACGTGAACGGCGATGTTGAGAAGTTAGATGTCGCACGTGCGCTAACCACGTTGATGCTGTCCATACGACGTCTTGAGCAAGTAGCGCTTATTTACGTGGACGCGAAGCACATTGATAAGTTTGTGGCTGAGCATTTGCTGCGCCCGGAGCAGCTGCCCATGCTGCTCTCATATATACGCTGTTTGGCCAGCTCTGCAGTAAAACTGTTGCAAGCTGGCATTTCTGCCGACCATGGCCTAGATGGGCTGGGTGTGTTGCTAGGCTGTTTGGATGAACTGCTGCTGCAGCCACGCATATGGTGGGCGCTCAACTCTAGCACAGATGTTTTGCGTGTAGAGTTGTTGAAAGTCCTGGTACTCGCTGCTCGCCAAATGCTACAGGATACAATTTTCTATCAGCGACATCGTCTGCACAGCACGGAGCCTGCATCACTGGCTATTTTTCTTGCCAAATTGATTGAAACTCAAATTGATACAGAGTGCTTTTTTTACGGGAAGCTGCTTCCATCTAACGAAGACTGCCGCTTGCAGTTTGCTGGTCATGAGTTGATGCCAATTCAAGTGCCCTTGGTACGACATTTATAAATAATATGAAATTCATTGTACAAACTTTTTTCACTTTGTTTCCCTCATTTGTGCAGTCTATAATTGCATCAATTGGCACCTCGCTTCTGCGCACACATCAGTTATATGCCTACGCAGTGACGCCCTATGAACTAGTCCAGCAACATCCAACCACTGCCAACCACAATGGCAAGCTGCCAACCATACCTGTGGATAGCCTGAGTGATGTGGATGTGCTACGTCAGTTTGTTAAGCGGTGAGTTAGTAAATCTATAACATTGGTTGAGCAAAATCTATTAAAGTAAAATTAAACAATAATCAAAAAATTATTTATATAAAGGGTGTTTTTTTTAGAGGTATAGAACTTTCAAATGGAATAAAACAAAGATGATTTTTTTATTGATATGAAATTTACTTTATTCGAAAGAGAAACTTCTGGCATAATTATTATTATTATTATATTATAATTTATATATATGGTGGATCAGTTTTGTATGAGTATGAAAATTTGAACAGATTGTCATTATTTCGTCTAATGTTTCAAACTGCATCAAAAAGTTTTCCAAATTCAAGATTTTGTTATCGACCACATATGTATATCGGAAACGGGAAGAGTTATCGAAAGTTTAAAACAAACTTGTAAATCTAGCTCTTATAGTCTCTGAGATCGACACGTTCATACATACGGCCGGACAGACAGACAGACGGACGGACATGGCTATATCGACTCGGCTGTTAATGCTGATCAAGAATATATATACTTTATGGGGTCGGAGATGGTTCCATCTGCCTGTTACACACTTTTGCACAAAACCATTATACCTTTTTTAACCATTTTCAATGGGTTCAGGGTATACAAATATTACATACAAGAACGACGACAATTGTTGGTCTGACCGCAGCTGGAAACAACAGTACACCGTATAAGATGCATTTCGCCTGTATGTTACTGTGACTGTCTATGACTGCTTGCTTGTAAGTTGTCACTGTCATCACAGTGCTTATGTCCGCTGTCCGCTGTTGTTGTGTCTCGCCCGAGAGAAGCTCGTTTGCCTCGTCCTTGTCGACTGACAGCTTCCACTTCGCTGCTGATGCTTAGTCTGTGTTTGTTGTTGCCAGCCGTCATCATTTCGATGTCAGCGTTTAAATTGTCCAGAATTTGGCGCTAAATAGTATGACTGTGTGTGTGTTTATGTGAAAAAGTGGGTATTTGGATCTCTCTATGACCAGCCTAAGGTTTACATACAATTTACATTTGACTTTAAAGCAGCAGTCGGGCCACCAATTTTTCCACAAACATCAAAACCACATCAGCGGCATCAGCACAACCCATACAGAGCCAGACAACAGCCTCAACAACAAATTCCCCCAAGGGCTGCCAAAGCAGAACATCAACACAACAACTCTATTAGATGAAGCTGCCACAACGACGTAGAAGAAGATGACATTGTGACAACCAGAGGCAGGCGTCATACGAGTTTAGAGTAGCAGTTTAAACGCAGGCGAGCCCTGAGAGTTGCATGCCATGAAGTGAAAGAGCAACAGCGACGCAGCTATATATAAACAAATTATGTGCAGTAAAGTGAAATAAATGCATGCGTGCGTATAAAGTAAGAGCTCTACCAACGAGAAGGCGACGATGAAGTTCGCTGGTTTTTCACATAGTTGATAATTGCGCCCAAGCCCCTGAACTTGGGCTAGAGCAAATTTTAGACTTTTGTCAAACAACGTCTTCAATGCTGCTGGCTTAATATTAATATTTAAAGAGATGAAACGAATATTAATATTTGCCGGTTATCATATCTTTTACTTAACTTAATTTATTTATTATTTACACACATAAACATATTCTTATACACAGGCTTTCCATCTTTGGTTATACAACACGGCAGCAGTTCGAGGAGTACTTTATGACATTTCTGCTGTTAATCAATAAACTTTACGATGAGCATATGGTCGATCAGCAGGAGCAATTTCAGATCAAGGAGGTCTGCTTGCAGGCCATCATGGAGCTGCTAACGACATACAAAACGTTTCCAATAATCGGCCAAAGCAAGTGTCAATTTCATCATTCGACTCGCTGGCAGACTATCAATTGCAACAGCATTAGGTGAGTGTCAATATAAACAAAATACAGTTCAAAACTATAAAATATGAAAACTTAAATTAATATTCAGCACAACATTTTTTATTGCATATACAATACAATTTTGATTTAAAAGCGACCGACTAAAGTTCTTGAACACAGCACTTATATACTGCGTGCTCCCGTATCTCCCATGTCTAGCCTACATGCCATGCCCCGTATTTTTTTTTTAAAGCATTTAGCCGAACTCAACAACTTTAGTGGCAAAAATTAATTTGTTAACATTAAATACCTTACACAAATTGGAAAACTACTTTAGTAAGTACTTCACGGGAGGGCCAACCTTTCATATGTAAATGTAAACGCTCTCCAGTAGCTATCAAATCATACTCGTTTCTAGAGTCATCAGCACGAAGAAAATTGAAAATATGCAAATATAAATATTATTTCTAAAACTAAAATTTTAGTTGTTTTTTATACAAAAGAATCATATTCGAGTTAATAAGTTTTTAGCTTACTGGAAGTTTTTTAAAGCTTGCAGTAAATTGATCAAACAAAATGGTTGCTCTTGCTTAACTTCAAGTTAAGTGTGTTTACCCACAGTTGTTATTGTGAATTTTTTACGATGCTCCTTAATCCTGTTCATCTACGGTCTTTAATCATTTTTTTTTTGTTGCTTTTATTTTTCACTAAAAGCTTAAAGAAGCTTCACAATGTACAACTGCTGGTCGATACATGTAACGTTTTCTATCTGGCCAATCTGGAGAGGCACCCAAGGAAGGACAACATGATTGGCACATGCAACTTTGCGGTAAATCAATGTGATCTCGGTTTCAGCTGGGCGCAAATGGAAGCATACGCACACGCGCTTCCCTACGAAGAGAATGCAACGGGAATGGATGAATTATTTGGCGCTTGCAGTGAGCTCAGCAGGCAACGGCAATCTGGCAGTATGAGTGACACTGCGTGGCGGAACTATAGTTATTTTTCTAAATTGTCTGGTATCGACTTTCGCAGCAGCACACAGCTTATCTATGATGTCATGCAGCAAATGATCGAGGTAAGTCCGTTGGACGCAATAAGAACTGCATGAACTTTAGGAATAGAATTCAGTAGGTCTAACATTTCATGCCAATTTGTTAAGAATTATTTTGGATAGACATTCAGTAATGATCATTAAAAATGGAATTGTAACTGCAGCAAAATCACATATTGGTGCTCCCAAATCTGGTCAAGTTCTGTGAAATCTGCGAAAGTCGTGATCAAATCAAGTGGATTAAGGAGCGGACACTGCGACTTCAAGACCAAATTCCCATGGACGATACTATATCACATAAGGTGAGTACAAAAATCAAATTGGTTTAAAACTTGAATCTTCGGATTTTTTCATTTGCTTTTATTGCAGCACATAATCTACTTGCTGTGCCGCACGCAGGCACTGTTAATACCCAGCCTAAGCGAGTTGCAACACTTGGCGGCGCTGATTGGCAACGTTTATTTGAAGAGCTCGCACTGTTTCATACGCATTGCGGCACTTGAGGGTTTGCTTTGCCTGTTGGAATGCTGCAGCAGGACTAACACGGCAATGGGCAAGCTGAACGATGAGCTTGCTTTGTTGCGTGACTTAATTGTTGGGTATATCAACCGACATGGCATTATCGATGAGAGGTAATATTAACACACAGACATATGAAATGTATACTTTTATCAGTGAGGTTTGGTACCCTTTTTGTTTATTGCGTAAATCTCAAGTTTTGGGCAGCAAATTACGCTATCTAGCAACATTCTTATATTATACATCAACTGTAGCATGGAAACGAACTGTCGCATATCACAGCTTCTAAAGCAATTTCGGACTCAAAGCATACTATCATCGGCCTAAAAGCATACTACATACGGTTATCAAAACTCCATTTAATAATTGGTTTATTGGTTCGGGTGTTTCCACCTGTGTTCTTGATTGAAGTACGAAAAATTAAAAACGATACCAATTGATTTTATAACTTCTACACTTTTCTACATTTTTAGTCCGCTCCAATTTAGTGATGCTCATTTCAAACTGGTCTGGACGCTCAATTTCAGCCTGATTGAATGGACATCGAAATTTGTACCGCACTGTTATTTGCTATCAAACACAATAATTGCGGCCAATAATATTTTAAAGACTACTCACAACGAGGAGCTGTTCCTGTGCGTGCTGCATGTAAGTATAACTTTACAAACGAAGCCCAACTTTGATACGCCTGTCTGGCTGGCAAACGTTGTATTGCTGGCCCTAAATGCGCTGCACCTGCTCTTTACAAATCCAGGGACCGACTTTATCTCAGACAGTGACCACGTCGAACTTAATTGGCTTTTTGATTGACAATTTTTAAGGGACCTATTACACCGCCAACTACGAAAGCGCAAAACAGATTTCATGTTCTCATAAAAGACAGACTCAAAAAGTGAAGCAAACAACAAAATGTTCACTGGGCAAGCAGAGAGTCAAAAAACACAAAAGTCCTACACATGCCGGGCCGCAGTCGATTTTTGTGTGCGTGTTTGTATGCTAGTTCAGTGTTCAGGGTTTAAAATCATCAAACTATTGCTCAAACATTTTTCACAATTCCATTGATGGTAACAACAAATAACAAAGTCGATGCTCATAATTTTCCCACTTAAGTTGAGACTTAAACTGGCTAATTGAAAGCACTGAAAACAACAGTAGTTAAAAATAAGTAATAAGGACAGGGGAGCAAAAGTAAGAAGATTCCCTAAACCTTACTATACTCTATCAAAAACTGGAATATTAAATGAACAGAGTTTATGGGGCGCTCACTAATTTCTTCTTCACTTCATCTGACAGCACCTTTAAGCTTAAGAGTGACAAACAGACAGCGACAAATATTGAACTAATTAGCAGGACTTGGTTGAAGTGGGTGAAAAGAAAACAACACAATAGTAAAATTTTGCCATTAAAATATCGTGGAAAACATAATTTTAAAATGCAATGCTACAGTCTACAAATGCTATAATATATAAAAATCAATATATCTGTTAATTGTGTTTCATTTTTATTAACCATACGTGCGCGGGCCAGGGTCTCGAGCGGATTGTGCTGAAAAGTGTCTGTACGAGTGAAGCGCCTACAAGTGAACCCACCGGAAGTGGTGCTGCACATTCACATGAAGGTTACGGAACTGGTACTGTAGTTTCTGGAGATACTGGAGGCGGAACTGTAGTCACTCCGCAATTGCGACATAAAATTGAAAAACTTGCGCTTGAACTGGTGAAATTGGAAAATGAGAAATTTTCAATTCCAGCATTGAAATTGCTTTTGTCCTGCATGTACGTGGGTAAGTACTAAAACGAAAGAAATCCCTAAGAAAAAAACTACAATAGCTGTTTATGCTTTTGAATGTTGAATGTTAATGTGGCATTTGGCAAAACAAGACACCAAACTCCAACAAAACCAGCAACTGCAGCAAATATGCGCCGTCCGCCTTGTCGTATGCTTATTAAATATTTGTGCCTATATCTATGCCCTTGAGCGGGCAGAACAACTCTAAACCTTTTCTTCTGCAACGTGCCATATTTTGTCTTTCCCTAACAAAAGTTTAAATTTGGTAACGATTAGATTTTTTGTTTTGTTTTGAACATTTGTCGCGTGCATAATTATAGCCACCAGCAACAACGGCAGCAACAGCCAGCAAAATAAACCAAATTACCAAATGCCATGCATCTAGGAACAATATTAACATACACGCCAGACAAATCTTTTTTTTTACATCTATACCAAAATCTCCACACTCTTTTTATACCCTCAACCCATGGAATGGGTAAAAAGAGTATAATGGTTTTGTGCAAAAGTATGTAACAGAAAGAAGGAAGCTTCTCGGACTCTCGAGTCGATATAACCTTGTCCGTCCGTCTGTATGTGAACGCGTTGATCTTACAGACTAAGAGAGTTAAAGACTCCAGATTTATGTTTTCATATAAGCACATTTTTTGCATTGTAGGTTCCACCGCTCAACTGGAGAGCACTGAGCTGTCGAATGGCATTGTGCAGGATGATCCAGAAATAATCGCACTGCAAAGCGATAAAGTCGATATCCTTTTGCATTGTATTAAATCATCAAGTCGAGATGCCGCATGGATTTATGGACAAGTGTTGTGCCAAATTATACGTGATTTAGTGCCACCGAATGAAATATTGACGAAGGTCATAAAGGAGTTCCTGGCAATAAATCAACCGCATAGTGATGTTATTGCCACAATTGTGTATCAGGTAAGCAGCAGCAGTAACTCTTGATAGTTTGGTTCCTCTAGGTCGCTGAATTGGCTTGCTTTTGTGGCCTGAGGAGCGCGAAAAAGTGCACCGCTAACAAAGGATAAACTAGTTTTCTCCTCTTGTCAGGTTGCAGCTTGTGGTATGCATCATATATATGAATTTGCATTTACTGTGGTGCCAAAAATAATTTTCCAATGGACTTAAGGTTATCTTGTGGAAATATTTAAATTACTAATTAATCTGTATGCGTCCGCATGAAACGAAAACAAAAAGTAAAAAAGCCATTTCCACCACACCGAAAATTACAGTCACTTAAAAAGCCTTTTAGATTTAGCAGCTGAATGGTAGTTTAATTATTTAGTTGTCCGATCTGGCCGTTTTGGACAAATGATCAAACTGCACCAAGAAGAAGACCATATCGGAAAAACTAGGAGACAACTCTATAGAAAACTGACACTATCGACTCAGTTCGCTTGGCTGGCTATGAATATATATATATATGTATATATATCAACAGAACATATGTATATATATATATATATATGTATATATGTTATGGGGATTTCAATGCTTTCTTCTTTGCGGCACAACATTCATGACGAACTCATGATACACTTTTTCAAGTACATAATCAGAAATAAAAGCACACATGCTTAATTTTTTAGCTAACAGATCTGGATGTGCAACTTTCATTAGTTTTAGATTGATTAACACTAAAGTAATTTTTTAAAATTCTTTATCTTATTTGTTTCCTCAGGTGTTTCGCTCAGCTATTGACTCATCGTTCTTACAAATGCTGCAAGACTGGCTAATCTGCACACTTCCAACGTTTTTGGCCCAACCAGAGCAGCAAGGTGTTTGGGGTCTTAGTGTAATCTTTTTATCCTCTTCGATAAATCTGCATTTGATTAAACTTTTTCCGTTGATTCTGTGCATTGGTTCGGCGTCATCATGCGGAGATGTCTCGACTGCGGCTCCAACAGATCAGCGGAAATTGGGTCAAAACGAAATTGCTTTGTTCGTGACAGCTGCACAAGACTTCTATGCGAAATTGAGTGCCGATCAGAAGCTGCGCTTTCACGAAGCCTTCAGGAACTGCAAGCGGAATGAAGTGTATGCCACAATGTTGGAGCGCCTATCGTAGCAATAAACTCAACAAATTTAGAAACATGCCGAAATATGCAACTGAAACTTGTGTCTATAATAAGCGCAAACGTTAATAAATCATTTTTCTGCTATGCGTCTGATGTTTGCGCTTATGAATTTTAAACGGATTTCACTCTTTTCCTTGCGAAACTGTCTTTAATTTGTTAATTAATTTATGGCATACATTATATATAGCTAATATTTAAAATACAGCCGACCTTTACTCCTCAATTTTATTTTAACTTTAACGACCGCAATAAATTCCTGAAACTGCAGTGCTTCCTATAAAATGTGTATGTATATCTGTCTTGGACTGTTTGACAATGTTCAAGTTAAGCAGAGGCGAAAGTTCGCATGAGTATGTGGCATTTCCAATTGGTAACTTAATTAAAAATCGCAGTATCCATAATTAATTTTGGCAGTCATTCAAAGTTATAATTGTAACTGAATTTTATTGTTCAAATACTTAAAAAATAATTGTTTAAATATATTACACAAAAAAATCAAAGCTGTGTTTTACTTTTAGCTTAAGAACTATCAAAGATTAACTTAGCCAACCCCTCCACTTAATATG
This sequence comes from Scaptomyza reducta, assembly GCA_035044485.1. Lineage (NCBI taxonomy): Eukaryota > Metazoa > Arthropoda > Insecta > Diptera > Drosophilidae > Scaptomyza > Scaptomyza reducta. The sequence continues at coordinate 17,641 of JAWNNV010000781.1, read as the reverse complement.
AACTAGTTTTTGCTCAATGCAAGAATGCGAAAACCTAGATCAAAGTCTTAACTGGCACTCAACACATTAGCTTCACAATACCATCCTAAATATTTGTAATGTTTTTGATATCTGTAGTATAGGGTCCGTTTGGAACGAAGGTTTCCTGATAACGTTACCTTCCACCTGCAGTATAATTATAATTTTTTTTAGACACGCTAATCATAATCTAGCCAAAATAAGTAAGTCAAATTGCCGAATTTCATAATTGAACATTTGTATTCCCTGAACCCATGAAATGGGTTAATGCCACGAAAATACTCTGAATCCCGCACGGTAAAGTGTGAAGTGCAGTCTTTGTGTATTGCCGTTGTCCGATTTCTCACAAATAATTTTCCATTAGGTGAACGTTATAACGGCATATTTCACTTTTTCTTAAATAAAAATTTTATTGGTATCGACAACATGCTCAACATGTATGTCGGAAACACAAAGAATTATTAATAATTTAAAACAAACTTGTTCTGCCTATGATATTGAGTGTGAGCAGGTGTGGAAATTCTTGCGTAAAGACAGTATGATAAGGGATAGTATGAGCGATGTGCGTCTTATGAACAAGAACATTTTGACTATCAGTATTTTGATTAAGCGGTCACAAGCACAGATTGTCGCTGCCGGGTCGTCCGTTGCCAATACATGTGGCACAATTGACCGAGCTAAACGCCCTAGACACTGAAACAGGTATGCCAGACTTCATGACCTGCGCCTGTGTATCTACTCCCATTTCCCAGTGGTGTTTTTCATTCCTGTTTCAATTCTAATGTCCCTCAGTTCTCTTTGTGCTCTCTTTGGCGCTGTTAACTTTAGCACAGGAAACCCACCACAATTCGGAGTTAAGGACCCAATAACATACGCTCTTAAATGGCGTACGTAACTCAACATATAACAGATTGTCGCTGCCGGGTCGTCCGTTTCCAATACATCTGGCACAATTTACCGATCTAAATTCGCTAGAAACTAAAAGAAAACACCAAACTCCAAGACTTGAGCCTGTGTATTCAGTGGTGTTTTTTTTACCGTTCTGTTTCAATTGTTATGTCCCGCAGCTATTTGCTCTCTTTGACGCTGTTAACTTTAGCACAGGAAACTGATAACAATACGGAGTTAAGCTCTCAAAAAAAAAAGCTCTTAAATGGCGTACGTAACGCAACATGCTCTCTCCGTGTTTCATTCCTCGCTTGCACACTTACTTTACTGACTAGGTCAGTAGTCCTAATGTTATTTTTCAGCTGCTGTTTTATGCAGACCAGCACAAATGTATGCTATCTTATCACACACTCATGCACGCATAGTCCATGGCAACGACAATTGTTACTACACTCATAGTTATGGTTATGATTATTGTTTTGATAACATTGTTGCAATTATTGCTGGTGCTGTTGGTATAGCTGTTGTTTAGTAATTTTTCTGTGTGCTACAAATGATCCAACGAGTGCATGTGCGTCCGCCAATGCGTTTAAGATAGTTATATTTCATTTATCGCAAACATACATGTACTCAAGCACACATTGGTAGGCATACTATTATCTAATAATCAACACCTGTTCTTATGTTCAACCGATATAAGCAAACAATTTTTAATTTAAATTACTTTGCCATTATGATGATGTGACGCCTCTCACCGACCGAATCGCTTCGGAGAAACAGACAGAACTCCATCATGCCCACTTAAAAAAGTAGCTACTTCTAAAAATCAATGTTTTAAGATCGATTTAAATGTGATGTATGCCTCTTGCACAGTCTTGCTGTTAATATTATGTTTGTATATATTATTTTGAAGCATTAAAACGATGATCGGAAAAGAGCTGATTTTGTTGTTGTTTATTCTTTATTTGCTAACACTGAAAATCAAATATATTTTTTAGTTTATACTTGATGCAGTCTCCATGCACATTGTTATTCCGTTCGCTCTTTGATGTTGCGTTATATCTTATATCTTATTTTACAAATATTCAAAACCCATCGCGGGTAAAAAAGGAACATGTTGGCCACGCCCGTGGCGCCCAAAAGGAAATCGGTTTGCAACTTTTCGGTAGACACTTATTTTGGGGGCTGTTGCTTTTTTTCATTGCGTCCAACTGGCTCTTACAGCCCACTGGTTGAAGTGCGGCCACAGGAAGTCTTCCGCGGTGGCGGCAAATCAGATGTGTAATTCTGGTAGCGGTTCGTGCATTTAATAGCCTACAGTAAAAATAAAGATGAAATAGAATACATTTTTGGCAAAAGTTAATAAAAATAAAAAAGATAATAAAAATAAATAATATAACGAAAAAAAATCAAGGGCAATTGAAAAACGGTTGATTAATGATGTGTTTAGATGCACCGCAGCTCCAAAGGGGCTTCGAGTCTATGCTTGAGCAACTCCCGGTTCAAACGAAACTCAGCCTCCCTCTGGCTCAGCTGGCTTGTGGTTTTACATTTGAATGAGTAGATTCGATTCAATATTCAATTATCAACCTGGTTTGAGGTGTTGAAAACCCACGGATTAACTGGACTTGTCTCCCTAGAACATTTCAATCCGATGGGTTTTTGCATACTATAAATGATTTATGAATTTTTCTCTGAAAAAACGGTTCTTGAGCTGTGAAGACTATGTCCATTTCCATAATGGGTATGTGCCTATGTATGTGTGTCTTTGTGCTTGCATTTTGTGTTTACTTGATTATGGAGTATCGTAAGCTCTATCATTTACACACATTCTTCAATTTAGTAAAAATTTATTAGATTTTCGAATGCCCAGCTCGCAAAACTACGAATAAAATTTAAAATGTTTTAAAAATAACAGAATACGAATATAAGTCTTACATTTTTATCGGCCAAAAACTGTGTTTCCAAATTTGTTTGCATCATTAGATATAAGAGCAAATAATGTAGCATATATATCATTTACTATCATTGGTTTCGAAATATAAGAACTAAAACAAGGCAATTTAATAAATGTAATTAATCTACTGTAATGACTTGTCAAACACATCAATTAGCACCAGGCGAAACTCACGGGCATCGAAATTTATATACAAAGTACTAAAATCTTAGGTTCACAAAAAAAAAACCGCCATCAGGAGCGACAAAACAAATTACAATATTAAAATTAGGCCACAAAATGATTGAAAGAGATTGTTGCAGAAAAAGCTACGACGGCACCATCGACGCGAACTGTAGGCCTTTGTGCAACCGCCCACTCCAACTCAATACTTCTGTCGCTCCATCTCATCGTCCCAGAACTAATTAAAAGTAAGTAAAGCAATCTGAAATTTTGGTTTTATATGATTTTTAACCTACTGTAATTTTTAAAATTGGCACTGGACAAACAATTTAAATAAATGTGCGCAGCAAGTGAGTTGAATTAGAATGATGTGCTTTAAATTCAATATTTTCAAACTTTTGCTGTGCAATGTGGAGTGGGGCTGGGGGTATCAAGTGTGGGTGTAGCATCCAAAAGTCTGACAAACACATGGACCCAGATATTTGCAACGCTTTAAGTATATACCTTTAAGGGTGTTAAAGAATGTTGCGTTCATACAGACGGACGGATAGCATGACAAGCATTGCACAAGCCAATATACTTTACATTCGTTATCACATGATAAGTGATAATTTCCCTGGCATCGTTCGAGAAATGTTGGAGATATAGGACAATTTGAATTACTTAGCATGCAGAATCGCAGCAGGGCAAGCACTTTCCGACAGTACGCTTAAATTCTAGGGTGCAGGGTATCTCTTAGTCGAGAAATCAGGATTAGATCCTTCTTACTTGTTAATTTAACAATTCAATGCCAAATGTGCCAATCGTATTCTTTAAATTGCTTAAAATAAAAACCATTGATGATTTCCTCACATTTTATTTATTTGATTCCTCTAGCTCAGGGAATGTGATGGTTTGTGAATCTTGTGTTGTAAGATTTTGTTGTTGTATCGCAATTGTAGTGAGCGTGAACACATTCAGTGTTTACATGTTTTTCGCACTCAAATCATTAAGGCCTGCCTAGTGCTTGCAATTATTTAGACATTGCGCTCGTTTTTCTAATATTATTTTATGTATTTGTCTATTTTGTTCTGTCCACAGCGAACACATATAAAAAAAATCAAATTCCTTAAGCTTACTCACAATGATTATATTACACTAAGCTAATAAGTACGAAGACTTCAGTCGAGAGAGCCCGACTAGGAGATAGCCTGAACACCATTTTTATGTGTTTGTATAGTAAATATTATTACGTAAGTTTTAATTTTAATGTGGGATTTTTTTTTTCTTAACCAAATTTTATAAAAGTTTCGTAGATTATTATCATTGTCAGGTCTACTGTATTAGGTCTACTAGTATTATTAGATTACTTAATTATACTATTTTTCTATTTCATTTTAGTGAATCCGACTTACCTTATAGAAAGCCTTACGGAAATTATCAGAGAGAAAGGCGTAGAGCAGCGGATTTATGCAAGAACTGGTGTAGGCCATAGTATGCGCCACAATTTGCAGAATGACACTAAACATGCTGTTTGCCTCATATATATTCAGCGCCTTAAGCAGTAATATAAGCTGTAAATGATCGAGGATTAGCGGTTGAAAAACGTACTTCAAGCGCTTACTTACCTGCACAGGCAACCAAAGTGAGGCAAAGGCGATAACAACTACCACAACGAGGCGAGTAACTCGTTTTCGCCCACGTTGTGACTCTTTCGACATGCGTACGCCACTTCCTTGATGCCAGAGGCGCATAATCATGCGCACATACAAGCCACTAATGACCATCAAAGGTAGCAAATATGAGCTAATGAAGAAGCTCACCTGGAAGGTTAGCCAATCGAACAAATCGTTGTCAATGAAGCGGCACATTGCGTAGGTGCTGTTGGTCGTATTATTATAGTCGACCTATCCAATAAAGAACAACATCAGTTACGCCATTCGGATGACAGTTTCATGGCTCTAATATTCATAAATAAACCTAATAGCGTAGGACTATATGCGGACCAATCAGACGAAAACTGGGTCTGACAGTTGGGCAACATATTTGCCTCTTCACATGACGCACTTAAATAGTGCCCCCTGACCTTGCCTCTAGTGTTGATTCTGTTGGGTCATAAACTGGCTCGTATATCGTTGAAATATTCACCGGCCTTTTTGTTTACAATTTTGTTTACAAACTCAGTCGCAGCACGATGTTAATATAAAATACTATTAAATTCTGTACAGAAATTCATACCAAGAACTTCTTTATAGCGTTTTTGTTTTTGTTACAAGCAAAAATAAAAAAGTGAACAACATATTAAGATTTTTTTCGTATTATTGCACAGCAGAAAATTTGTGACTAGTATGTGGATTTTTTAATATTTAATTTTATTTTAAAGAGACTAAAAAAGATATTAATTTACGGAATTGTTCACATAATTATTTAAACATTTTATTAATTATATGATTAGTTGTATTTTTGATTGTGTTCTTATCTATTGTTATACAAAAACGGGGAATAATTCTTTTAAATGTTATTTATTAAGCATCTCAAGGGGCTATAAGCAATCGCTTACCATACTCACGCGGCTGTTGGTAAAGCGTAAGCAGATGTCAATGCCATGAAAGACCGTTATTTTGGGTACACATATATTTCGACAGGCGTATGCTCTAATTTTAGGCAGTTACACTATGTACATATGTATATGCTACACGATAATACTAATATAAATATCCTCTTAGACTAGCATCTGTTATTGTTATTTTGATTTGTATAATTGTGTGAACAATAGATAATACTTTATAATGTGAATATAATTATTAGTAAATTCTTATCACATATAAGTTTATTATGACTTTCTATTGCACATTTAACTTTGCTTTGTGTGTGGGTGTAGCGATAACGTGCACATTTTCATATTACCAACTTAATCCTCAGGGCAAGCAAAACAAACATAAAACCAAGTAAAAAGGCTCTAGTCGAGAAATCCCGACTAGACTATACCCTGAACCCTATACTTTACGCGTACAGTCACTGCTTGCAAGTATGTGTGTATACACGTATAGTGCATACTGTCTTAACTTCAATTTTCCATACCTCTGGTGTTTCTCAACCGATTTCGATAAAACTTCACTTCACACTCTACTTCACAATTTCACAGATTCTCATTATTTCGTCTAATGTTTTAAACGGCGTTTAAAAGTTTTCGATATTCAAGATTTTGTTGTTATCGATCACATGTGTATATCGAAAACGGGAAGAGTTATCGAAAATTTGAAACAAACTTGTACTGCCTAGGGATTAGGCGAGCATATGTTCCAAATCTGGAGTTTCTAACTCTTATAGTCTCTGAGATCGACGCTTTCATACATACGGACAGACGGACATGGCTATATCGACTCGGCTGTTGATGCTGATCAAGAATATATATACTTTATGGGGTCGGAGATGTTTCCTTCTGCCTGTTACATACTTTTGCACAAACCATTATACCCTTTTTACCCATTTTCAATGGTTCAGGGTATAAAAAGTGAATAACAAATTGCGTGAAGTCATAAAAAATTGCGTGAGTCGTTTCATAAAATATCAAATACAAATAAAACAACAACAAAAAACAATGATTGCTAAGCAAAAGTTGCATTTCATTCATAATGTCGCTAAAAGAGATAAGATACCTTTAATTAACGGTGACTGCAGAAAATCAAACAGTACGTTGCCCACCGTCAACTCAAGTTTTGCACAGTACTCTCCCAAAAATGTTTTACTTAAAGTTTAGGATAAAATATTGGAAGGCAGGTCAAAGATTTATATTTAATTTGTTTAATGGATTTATTAAAGAAGTTTAATTTAAGTTCATAAAAAAATATTAACAGTAAAATTAAAAGGTAAAAAAAGAAATCTTTGTGTCATGCCATGCATCAGAGAAATGTCAAGATTGATAACATGTCGATATACCTAGAGGAGAAAATCGATAAAAACACATGATCTGAGCATTTTTACAGCTACGAAGATAGTGGGTGACATTCGCCATTACAATTATAATTCTAGCACACCGACTATAAAAAACGGGAATGACTACATCGTTTTAAACTAAAGTCATAAAATTTAAATTACTATATACATACGTCCTTTAATGATCGGAAATTGTGTTAAATATATAGTGGAATCAATTTGCTCTTTTACGTTCGGTATAAAAGTACAAACATCAAACACAGATTTTTGTCTTGTTCTAGCTTTTATCTAATTATTTTTAATGCAGTGGCGAATATATATAACATAACTTTGTTTTATAAATATTATCAATTCTCTAAACAAAGACAAGCAAAAGTTGGTTCCTGAATAATTGTTGCATTGCAAAACAAAATTTGAGGCGCTTATTAAACAATTAACTTGTCCTCACACAGCCATTGATCATAAAAGCATTAAAAGCATAATGGTGAATGTATAAATTAGGAGGTCAGCGTAAAATGCGCATCATACCCAATATCAAGGGCATTGTACAAAATTATTATAACTTCACGCCTGCCTGAAATCGAAAAATGTTCTATTAGTTGTGAGGGCAACTGAACACGAAGTAAGATTAGGCATTACGAAAATGTTTTAAGCTTATGTGGGCTGATAGAAATGGCTGTCTGGGTTGGTATTTGCCATATGACCCCAGCCGGTCGGGTGCTCTATATCAACTCTATAATTAAAATTTATGAATTTTAAATAGCAAATTAGAAACAAAAAAAAAATAAAAAAGAACATGCGCCCTCATTTAAAAATTTCTTAACATAAACATGAACACACAGCAAAGTATAAACTTAAACAAAAACAAAAGAAATCAAAACAAATTAAAATGTTTGCAGCTATAGCCGAAGCCAGATCTGCTGACGTGGAGCAGCGGCTCGAGAAATTTAACGAGGTGACGTTGATGTATAGCAATAAATTTGAATGGCCTCTGTTATTCGCAGCACATTCGTGCACAGCAGGCTACTAGCTATTAGGCTGGGCTCTACAACTTGCATATATAACACTTACCACGAGACCATGCGTAAAGGTAACTGGCATCGACACGGTCAGCACTACTGTCCAAAGCGTAAAAATTGCTATCTTTGTTATGTGTTCGGTGCGTAGCATGCGTGAGCGTATTGGATGTACAACGGCTAAAAAGCGATCGATGGACATGAGTACGAGCGTGTAGATTGAAGCATAGGCAGTGACTACAATCAAATACTGCACACTGCGGCACCAAATCGCACCGAAGGGCCAATGTTGCGCCACATAGTCAACGGCTGTGAAGGGTACACAAAAAATTACAAACAGTAGATCGGCTGCGGCCAAATTCACAATAAGTAAATTTGTAGTCGAGTGCATGTTCTTGTTTAGTAGCACAACTAGAATGACCAACAGGTTGCCGAAAAAACCCGATACGGCAATAATTCCAAAAAAACACGGCACCAGCCAGCGCACCGTGTGCCGTATGGCTTCCTCCTCAGCATCCAAACTGGCACTGCTTCCGTTGCTGTAGTTTGTGATAAACTTCATCTCTGGCCCCCTAGAATTGACCTCCGCCAGTGTTGTGTTTTCCATGATGTAGCTTAGGTTCATGATGTTGATGATGTGGATATTCGTGTTCACTTTCTAATAATTTCAATTGCTCCGATGCTCATTACATTTTTCTTATGTTAATGGACAGCGCCAGTGGATTTTTTTTAAATTTGCGGGGTCATCGCGATAGCACCCCTTTTGGTTTTTTAACAGGTAGCCGATCTCAAATTTCAAATTTTAGGCTAAGCGGTTTTTGAACAGCTGATAAAAATAATAACAGAACCCAGAATGGAAAATTGTTGCTCAAATGTTAAGCGCAATCATCCAAGGGCAGTATCAGCAACGTCATTGACAAAAAAAAACACGGCAGAATGTTCAACATGTGCCGATACCAATCACTGTTCACGCCAATGCCCACTAGTACCACTACACTAGGTACCAAGAAATATTACTTCAGGATAAAACAAAAAAATCGATGGCAAAGACTGTCGTGTGCAGTTTTTAAAGTGTATTCATATAGGAGACTTCGTTGAATAAAAAGTAAACCAGCTCGACTGTATTAGGTTTAAACTATCCTTTTTTGAATCCGTTTTGTGTCAACTGCATCCACAGTTGATATGATATCGTTGAACGCGGCTTTCCTTTTTATATAAAATTGTTGTTACAAGCATATACACGCACAAACATCGAAACAAAATCCCATAAATTCTAGAACCAAAAATACTTAAGACTTTTTTTTTACTAATACACAATCTAAACTACACGCGTTCATTTCCAACGTACAACTGATGTCCACGGTTTTGCCTAAAGTATTTTCTATCTACGAAGCGGCAGCAGCAAGAACAACAAAAAAACCAACAAAACCAGCAAACGGTCTCTATCTCTCTCTCTGGCGCTCACCCATCATTGACAGGCAATGCCTTTCATGCGTTATGGAGGTAGCGTTAGCTGTGTATTTAGCTAGCCGGGTGGCCGCTTTGCAACAATACCCAGCAACACTGTAAACAGCATGCCAAATGGGCAACTAGCGTTTAGTATTGTTTTCCACAGTTTTATGTTCTGGCTTCGCTTATCGCAACGATCCTATCGCACACCTTTTAACGCACAGTAACAACATTAGGAAATCGCGGAAAAGCACCAAGCTCCAGTTAAACAGCTGTTGTCTTGGTTAAACCTAGCGATGACACTCCAATTACTAGTCTATCATTGTTCATAAATGTGCACTTACCTGTTTGACGAATCCCACAACGTCATCCGTAAACTTGACGCCAAAGCTGCATCTGCGCTGATGACGCACATGTTAGTTAAAATAGGACATAAGAACATTAGCAAAATTTGTTACTTGATCCCTAATTTAAAACTTGATACAATTAACGACGACCGATTATTCTTTTTACCTACTGGTAGTAATGTGACTGTACAATACAAACGGAATCTGAAGAGCTTTTATATTGGCGTATCTATTTGCCTAACACTCGGGTGGGTGGAAAGCAGACTGTTGGGCAGCTGACTTGCAAATCCAAAGCATAAGTGTTAAGGCCAGAAAAGTGAAAACTAAAAATAGTAAGTAAAAAAATTTAAAACAACCAAAATTTAAATTGTAATTGCTACCTGATGCAGAGTGCAAAAGGTTTCGAGTGCAAAATAAAGTTACTTTGGCGATGCATCAAACCGCATAACAAAATAATTTTAGCGGTAAAAAAATCACAGCAACACAACGCCAGCTTTGTTAGCACTTTGTGTTGAATTGTTGAAGGCTTTTAAGATAAACACCCACACAAACAAATATAATGGCAGTATCACAGGGATACTTACTTACAGATGTGCGAGCATTGGGTGGATTGAGCCCTGGCTTCTGCCGCTGGAATGAAAAGTATTACGTGGTTCGCTTATAGATTTACGTTAAGAGAATTTGTCAGAATTTGGACACTCATTATTTTATTGGGTTAGTCTGACAGATGCAGACATATTATATAATAATGATATTTTTGGCGTTCCTTACCGAATTCGATAAAAAATTTCACAGATCTTTTATTTTGCTTATAGTTAAAAAAACATTTATGTATATATTTGGGTATTATTTTTATCGATAAAATTTGTAAATCGGATACGGGAAAAATGATCCTAATTTGAAAGAGTCTTGATCTACATATGTGTTAAAATCTTTTAAATTAAAATCGGAGGTTTCGTGCTAGAAACGTTGCATTTTTTTTTTTAAAGTTATTTTTAATACACATGTATGTTAAGAAGGCTAAGGAATAGATCCGATTTTTTTTTATTTCTCTCTGCTTCACATTATCAAGTGGCAAACACTTTGAAGGTGCTTTAAAAAAAAAATAAGAAGTCAACTAAAATGAAGTACAAATATTTGTATGTTAATAAAAGTCTAATTTTGTACAGCCAGGTCCCACGCTAATCGTTATTGGTGTAGTGTTTGTTGCTGTTGTTGTACTCGGCTACACCCAATGAGTGGCACCCTAAGCTGCTATCTTTGCCATTTTATTTCGAATGTTGTTTGTTTATACTTAAGCTGCATTGGTTTTATTTATAAACTTGTCGGCTATCGTCTACCAATCAAAGTCAGCAACACCCAAGACAATACTCAACTCGCAGCCTCCACGCCTAATGTCTCAAGTTCCCGGTGCAATCGAAAGTTTGTTATTGAGCAGATTAGGTTTTTGTAGTGTACAGCATTGTCTTTAAGTTTTCTTTGTTGTCAGCATTATTGATGTGCTGCAGAGCTCCCCATTGACCATGTTAATATTAACTTTCTAAAACTTGAACATAAACAAAGCCTTGGCGCGTGGTTAGTTTGCATCACTGTAGTGAACGCGGCAAAAGTATTGCAATGTAAGCATAAGCTTTCTTTCTTACCTGAGCCAGCCTCACAATGCTCATGTTATTAATTCTGTGATTGATGCTTTTCAATTGCAGTCGTCGCCAGTATGAAGGCAAATGTATAAGTCTACCAATTTTAGTTAATCTCACACGATTTAGCTTTGAGTAGCGTATTTATTCATATATGTCATAAATATAAAAACCAAAATAAGAAACAAAAAAAATTAAATATCTGTTTTGGCAGTCTGACCGACACACACAGTCAAACCATTGACTTGGTTGTTGTTGCTGTTGAAGAATACATGAACTTTTTTGGGTCGAAGGTGCTTCCTATAAAACTTCAATTCAGATGAGGATATAAATAGAAAAGATTTTTATGTCAACCCAACTGACCAAACATTTGTAACCAATTTAAACACGCAAGTTTTATACAAAACCTGCTATAGAAATATTTTGGTATTCTAAAATTCATAAATTTAAATACATATTCAGTTCTTTAGCATTTGTTTTGTGAATGCAAACGCATTTGTATGTATGTTATATGGTCTGCTGCGTACGTTTCTGAGGAACAAGGCTTATGAAATTATGTTAGGTACCATATTCAAGAAGAATATTCAAAAAACTATTCATTTAATAAAATCTGAATGCTAATTTAAAGTTATCTCTAGTACTACTAGTGAATGGTTTTTAGGTCACAGCTCAAAATGTATAAAAAATAGGTAGCCCTCAACATTTTAAATTGCCCAGAGTTGACATTTAGCACGATGTAGAAGACGAAAACCACGATAACCGAGGCGAATGGAAATAACAACGGAATTATAAGCAACAACTTTAAATGAAATGCAACCGAATTCAATACGCTTTACGGAAGACGCGCTGGGGAACATAATATATACATAACTGTATATATCATTACGGACTACGATTTCTGCGCAATTGTCTCTGACCTTATGGTTAATTGATTTATACCTATTTTATGGTAAATTACTAATATTAAACGAATGCGACTATCGCAGCTTCTGCTACTGAGATAATTACTCCTGCGATTTGTGACAGCGCTGTGTCCTAGGCCAAAGACTGTAGCCGAGCCAACCGCAAGCCCTGCTCAATTAAAGTGACATACAAAAATTCAATAAGCTATACTAAAAGGCAATCCCAGTTTAAGAATAATATAAAATACAGTATCCATTAAAATGTACTATCCTTTTTAGGCCAAAACATAAATGTTTAAATCAAACAGTTAAAGATTGGGTACTACGCCACTATGGGCCACTTCAACATGACGTCGTTTTTCTGTTAAGTCTACTTTCAAGAACGTCAAACAGTATCACTTTTAAGCTAATTTAAAACCCATCCAAAGATACTAGCATTAAAGTATTTGTTTTGGTCATAATCCTGTACACTGCATTATCATTTACAGTGCAAGTCCTGCTATTGCTACAAAAGGCAAAGGCAAGCAGAACACTCTTTGCGTTTCAATTTAGTCTTTGCCTCAATGTCAAATGCAAATTTAAAAATCATACGATGACCTTAGGGGCATCACAGTAAAAGCAAACGAAATCGACAACAGGCATTTGGCTGCCGAAAGCGTTCTGCTACCGTTCAAACTAATATTGAGACATCGCGCAGCAAACTGTTTCCGGCAGGCATCAGCAAAAGCACTATAGCGGCTGCAGCAACAGCAACAGTGCTGACAATTTGATAAGCACCATCGCCTATTTTTCATATTGACTGACTTGAGCTTCTTCAAACCCTTTTTTTTTGGCTCCGAAACACAAACAAGTTTTTGGCAACAGCTTGTTCGACTGCTGCTGTTGGTATTTTTTAGATTTTTTTCGCTGTTGATGCAATAGTTGCTTGTTAAATAGCGGAAACGGAAATGCCAACAGTTTCACAAAGGCACAAAGGGAACAAACGAATCCCAGCAAGACACAGACAAAAATAAAAAGTCGCTGGTCGTATAGCTTCAAATGTGTAAATCAAACTATATAATTGAATGTTTTTTGTCAAGCAACACAGCTACAGCCTGCTGGACTCATGGAATTACTAAATTGTTAGCAACAGCGCACAACGAATACGCCAAATGTGATTCCAACTTGACATTTGACGAGTTGACTTTTATAACACTCATGAAAAATTCATTTAATTTTAAAATCGCTTATCAGTTGTATTAGTTACATGAAAAAACAACAAGACGCAAAAACACTCGGCATAGCAAGTGATGTATTCATTCGCTTACAATCGGCCCGTATTCAAGTTCAGTCAACAACAACAAGTGAAAATAAGAACACAAATACCTAATTGTGTCATACGCTTCTCACCATTTGCAATCAGAACAAAATGCATAAAATAAATGCCAGCTACTTTGCAACTTCCCTATGGCTGTCAGCAGGTATGGTGGGGAAATCTGCCAAAGTAACTGTTATCAGCTATATCTTGTTTCCCCAGCTGACCGTTTCGAAATTACCTAATGTTATTTAACATAACCAAGCACCCCTTTTTCGAATTTTTGCCCTTTTATAAATGGCTTTGCTAACAGAATGTTATAAACAGGCCAGCTTTGCTTGAGGTGGCTCGAGTATATAAGCTGTTTATAGTTATTGGTTGTTGCACACTGGATGATACATATTTGAAGCAGAAAGATATTTTACAACAAATTTTGTATATTAAGGTGTAAAGGTGAAGGAAATTTATGATTTAATAGAGCCAGTAGCCAACAAGTAAAATGCTCAACTAGAAGATACCTTGAACCATATACTTAGAACGTACAGTCTGTGCCTGTATGCATGTTGTTTTAAATTCATTTATTAATATTTACACTATTCTAGGATAAATCACGTATTCATATACTTTGATTGGTCGGAGATGCTTGCCTGACACATACCTGTTTAAAAAAACATAAGACCATTTTCCCATATTGAATACACGGGTATTGTAAAAGTTTGCTTTCATACATGTGAACAGCTAGGATGAGAGCATGACGGGCATTGCAAAAAACCAATATACTATTTATCTTCGGTACCAGGGTATAAATATAACACGAATTCTTTGTCTTCGGCTGTCGTCATTGTAATCTGTACTGTTTGACATATGTTTTAAGTTGACCAGCAGCGCAATACAATCAGCGCAACTGATTGCTGACAACGCAGAGAGACATGCGCATATCAGTTTAGCATCACTGGTAATTCAATAATTCCCGTGTATTTGTTAATTCAATTAATTTTAAAGCTATGCTATATTGACAAATAACGCATTTTTTAGTTGCTGCCTGAAAGTAAGCTATATCGACTAATAATATATTCTATTAATTTCAGCCTGAACGCAAGCTATATTGACAAACAACGCAATATTTTAATTGCTGCCTAAAAGCAAGCTATATCTACGAAAACATACAATATTAATTGCTGCCTGAGTGCAAGCTATATTATAAAACGCAATATTTTAATTGCTGCCTGAAAGCGAGCTATATTAACAAACAACGCAATATTTTAATTGCTGCCTGAAAGCGAGCTATATAAACAAATAACATACTATATTAATTGGTGCCTAAAAGCATATTTTATTAGCAGTTGTTAATTAACAGCAAAGTTAACTGATTCGGTTTTGAAGTCACTGTACTTTATAAGGGTTGTAGTCTTCGCCAAGCGGTTTTAGATTCACTGTATAGCAAAATGGTAGTAGACTTAGCTAGTATTATAGAAACTGGTAATAGTCTTTGCCAAATAATTATAGTAAAATGGTAATTGTCTTGGCTAAATATTTATAGCAAAAGGGTAATAGTCTTAGCTAAATGTTTATAGCAAAATGGTAATAGTATTAGCTAAATGTTTATAGCAAAATGGTAACAGTCTTAGCTAAATGTTTATAGCAACATGGTAATAGTCTTAGCTAAATGTTTATAGCAACATGGTAATAGTCTTAGCTAAATGTTTATAGCAAAATAGTAATAGTCTTAGCTAAATGTTTATAGCAAAATAGTAATAGTCTTAGCTAAATATTTATAGCAAAATGGTAACAGTTTTCGCTACATGATTATAGCAAACTGTGGTGAACTTCACTAACTAAATTATAGCAACTGTATAGCGAAATGGAGGTGGACTACGCTAATATATAATAGAAACTATATAAAAAACAGGTTGAAGTCTTAGCTGATATATTTCAGGGTCTCTTTAATTAGCAGCTCCACATTAGCAAAGACAACATCCAACAGGAATCAAAATGGCCGCCTAACAGTATAAAAAGAGCATAACATTACAGTACTAAAAGAGCATAACATTACGCCTGTTTACATTGCAGCTGCTGTAATGTTAAAATGCTCCCAATTGCGTCGAGACGATCTCTGCGCCAGAGTTGCTAAATGTACACGCAACTGGCCACCCGTCCACTCAAAAGATCGGTGGTGCAGCACACTAAATCGCTGTGACATGGCAAAACGAACCAAGTGGCGCAGGTTCAAATGCCGGTGGTGAAAAAAAGAAAAAAACAGCTGGTTAAATTAAAACGCAGCCGTTTATAAGAGACGCAGACGGATGGTGGAACTCGCTAAATGGAACCGCTAAATGGAAAATTAAGCTATATGGCAGAGGATCGAATGCCGATAGCGGAAAAAACAGAAAAAAGACGATGACTTCAGATGAACAAACACGACCAGCAGAAAACACAAGCATTGCCACCCAACCCCCACCACTCCCACAAAGGAAGATGCCGCCCACATATAACAACTAGACAAATACAAATTAAGCTATATGGCAGAGGATCGAATGCCAATAGCGAAAAAATACAGAAAAAAGACCAGTACAACAAAATAACACATACAACCCGAAAAACACAACAGCATTACCACCCAACCCCCACCACTCCCACAAACAAAGATGCCGCCTACAAATTACAATACAACAAACACCCAGCAATACAAATTAAGCTATATGGCAGAGGATCGAATGCCGATAGCGAAAAAATACAGAAAAAAGACATGACAACACAAAATAAAAGACACAACCCGCAGAAACACACAGAAGTACCACCAAACCACCACCACACCCACAAACAAAGATGCCGCCCTCAACAATTAATGCCACCTACAAACAATGATGCCACCAACAAATGACAACACAACAAACACCCACCTACCTTCACAACGCCCACACAAACTCACGCCACCCTCAAATAATAAGCCTAAAACCATATACGACAAAAACAGAAACACACACACAACAAAAACAGTAGAAGCAACACACACACAACAACGCACAGTAGAAGCAACACACACACAACAAAAACAGACAACCACCGTTCATAATTAAAAGTTTGTCCAACATCTGTACCTGGCTACGCAAATATAACACGACTTCGCTACCTTTGGCAAAATGGTATTAGTATTCACTAAATTAATTATATGTATGGCGAAATGGTGCTGGACTACGCTAATATATAATAGAAACTAGATAACAAACAGGTAGAAGTCTTAGCTGATATATTTCAGGGTCTCTTTAATTAGCAGCTCCACATTAGCAATGACAACATCCAACAGGAATCAAAATGGCCGCCTAACAGTATAAAAAGTCTTAGCTAACACGCTCTAGCGTCTCTTATTAGCAGCTGCACATTAGCAAAGACAACAACCAACAGAAATCAAAATGGCCGCCTAAAAGTATAAAAAGTCTTAGCTAACACGCTCTAGCGTCTCTTATTAGCAGCTGCACATTAGCAAAGACAACAACCAACAGAAATCAAAATGGCTGCCTAACAGTACAAAAAGAGCATAACATTACAGTACTAAAAGAGCATAACATTACGCCTGTTAACATTGCAGCTGCTGTAATGTTAAAATGCTCCCAATTGCGCAGAGACGATAACTGCGCCTCAGCTGTTAAATGTAATCGCAACTAGCCGGCCGTCCACTCAAAAGCTCGGTGGTGCAGCACACTAAATCGCTGTGACATGGCAAAACGAACCAAGTGGCGCAGGTTCAAATGCCGGTGGTGAAAAAAAGAAAAAAAGAGCTGGTTAAATTAAAACGCAGCCGTTTATAAGAGACGCAGAAGGATGGTGTAACTCGCTAAATGGCACCGCTAAATGGGAAATTAAGCTTGATGGCAGAGGATCGAATGCCGATAGCGAAAAAAACAGAAAAAAGACGATGACGACAGATGAACAAATACGACCAGCAGAAAACACCAGCATTGCCACCCAACCCCCACCACTCCCACAAAGGAAGATGCCGCCCACAAATAACAACTAGACAAATACAAATTAAGCTATATGGCAGAGGATCGAATGCCG